>PVIY010004793.1:0-99633 GCA_004026745.1 Myrmecophaga tridactyla | reverse complement strand
GGGGGGTCCCTATTCACTGAAACAGCAGCGCGCGCGGGAGGAAGGGCCCTCCTTGTCCGGGTCCTTTTCGGGGCACCTGACTTCTTCCCACTTACCCTGTTTGTGCCCCCCACCCCCCAAAAAGATGCCCAAATCCTAATCTGTGCGTGTGGCCTTATTTGGAAGTGAGTTCAGTAAAGCCATTAGCGTGGGCCTCCACCCCAATATGACTGGTGTCCTTAGAAGAGGGTATTTGGACAGGGCCGGCACAAGACAAGCCGGCCACGCGCTGATGGTGACAGGACTGGGGTTGGGACGCGGCTGCCTCAAGCCAAGGAGTGGCCGCCGCCACCAAAAGCCAGGAGAGCGCCTGGCACCAACCTGCCCTTCGGCTTCAGAGGAGGCACGGCCAGGGCCGCCCTGACTTGGGACTCTGGCCTCCGGAACTGCGACGGAATAGAGTCCTGCTGTTTTCAGTCGTCCCAGTCTGTGGTCCTTCGCTTAGAGCCCCGAGACCCTCCTCCCAAGCCCAGAAGGGCGGGAGCACAGCGGGGGCAGTGGCGGGAGGCCGGCTAACGAGAGAGGAGAGCCGCGCGTCCCACCTCCTGCCCTTGTCTGCTAACGTGCCAAGTTCGGGGGCGGAAGAACTGCCAAGGAGAAACGGGGGCTGGAAGTAAAAAGACGCGCTCTCGGGTTGGAGGGGGAGCGGGTGAGCTAGAATCTTCCAGAAAATTAGCTGAAGGAAGGAAGGCGGTGTGAGCGCGGAGCAGCTCCGCCCCCTGATAGAATATGCACGAGCCTCCGGAGGGCGCACCTGCCGGGCGCGGGAGGCAGCGCAGAGCCGGGACCGGTGGGGACGGGACCCCTCTCGGGTCAGTGCGCCCGGAGCGCCCCTGGGTCAGCGAGGGGCGGGTGGGGGCGGCCAGCCGGCGAACGTGGAAGCGCCCCCTCAGTCTCCCGGGGGCTCTCGGACCCCTCTCCCAGCCCCAGAGGCGGCCTCTTTCCCTGCTCCTGCCCGCCCTCTCCCCCCACCCCGCCCCCAAACCCCAAGCTGCTCGGGCGGAGAGGGGCGCGCGTCCGACGGCGGGGACACCGGGGCGCGAGCCGGTCGGCAGATACCCAGACTTCGCGCCCGAGGCCGCGGGCTCCGGCTCCGGCCACGCGCGCCGGCGCTCGGTGAGAGAGGAGGAACGGCCAGTCCCCCGCGGCGGCGCGTGGGGGCCGCGGGCACGGGTGGGCGGAGGCAGGCAGGGAGGCGCTGAGGCCCCAGCTCGTCCCGCCCCCGGCGTCCGCCCGCCTCCGCTCGGTGCGGGGAATCGCGCTCTGCGCAGCGCACTGTCTCACCCTGAGCAGCGTTTCCCCGCCGGCGAGGGCGGGTGGGGAGGGAGAGGAGCCCCCCGGCTTGCGCCCGAGACCACCGGCAGACCCGACCCGTCTCTTTTAGCAGCCGTCGCGGGGACCGGCGAGTAGCTCCGCGCCGCTCTTCCTTTTTTTTTCTTTTCTTTTCTTTTTTTTTTTTTTTTTTTGCGCATTTCTGACCCGGCGCGCAGACATGGGGTGTTTGGGCAACAGCAAGACTACGGAGGACCAGGGCGTCGATGAAAAGGAGCGGCGGGAGGCCAACAAGAAGATCGAGAAGCAGCTGCAGAAGGAGCGCCTGGCGTACAAAGCCACGCACCGCCTGCTGCTCCTGGGTAAGGGGCGCGCCGGCGGCTCCCCGCAGCCCCGAGGACCGGGAAGAGGACCCGGAGCGGGCGCGCGGCAGCCAGCGGGGCGCAGTGGGGGGCGGCGGGTAGGGACCCTGCGGGGCTGCCTCGCACCGGCCGGGGCGAGGCGCCCCGAGCCCGCGGCGAGCGGACGGCAGCCTTCTTTCCCTCTCGTTCGCAGGGGCCGGTGAGTCCGGGAAGAGCACCATCGTCAAACAGATGAGGATCCTTCACGTCAACGGATTTAATCCCGAGTAAGGAATGATCCGTCCTGATTCTGCTTCAGACTGCATGCAAACTTAGTGACTTCGCTCCCTGTCCTTCCCGGGAGGGCTTTCTCGAAATAGTTAGACAGATTGAATAGACCTTGGGGGGAAGGGGGACAAAGGAAATTTGCTGTTAAATTTGGGATATTTAGCAAATCCTTTTCCTGGTAGTGTCTAGATTTAAAAGAAAAAAAGTTTTTAAAAATCTGACTTATCAGGTATTCTTGCATTATTTGTCCCTGCTCTGAGGACACTTTCTCAAAATCCCAGTATTTTTTCTCTATAATACTTGTTGTGCATCTATTTCAATTCGTAATATTGACATATGAATGAATTCAAATGGAATGTACTTATAAAATATAACTGTATAGATTTTAAGTGCAAATGTCCATAACGATTTTGCCACGTGTAATCTGTGTGGTTGTTTAAAGCTATAGATTATAATGTGTGTGTTCACTTTTGTTCGGCTGTACTCAAAGTCAAGTTTATTGAAATATGATTTGGATGTAAGTGAATATAAGCTAGAAAACGGGATGTTTTCCTTTCCCATATTAAAATTTATAGATTGTCTTTGGGGGTTGGTAGGACATTTAGTGAAACAAGTGTAGCCCAGTGCTGCAGCTGGAAATTTGAAACCCTGCTCATTTGATCCAAATCAGCATTAAAGGTAAAGTAAATTAATAACAGTTCTCTTTTAATTCAGGGAAAAGAAACAGAAAATTCTGGACATTCGGAAAAATGTTAAAGATGCTATTGTGGTAAGGACTTTTTTTTTTAATGTTTGTTTACTAGAAAGTCAAATACTCTGCACTTTAAAATTGGGTAATTAGGAATGATACATTTTAGATTATCCTGCATGGAACCTAAATGTTATTTTTATTCAGATATATATTTTTTCTTCTTTCCATTTTAGACAATTGTTTCAGCAATGAGTACTATAATACCCCCAGTTCCACTGGCCAACCCCGAAAACCAATTTCGGTCAGACTATATCAAGAGCATAGCTCCTATCACTGACTTTGACTATTCCCAGGTGAGTAAACGATTATTGAAATATTTTAAGTGGTGGAAAATGGAACTGTTTTTAATAAGCTTGCTTTCTTACAGTTAAATGCTCATGCTAATTCATGATTAACATTCTTTAAAATATTGCTTTCTAAATGCGAAGAGAAATGCTTCTTCCATGCCCAAATATGTTAAAAATACTAAAAGCAGCAGCATTGTAAGAAATGCATTTTTGAACATACTGGTGAGATTAATAAGCTGGAAGACAGCAAGCCTTTAAGAAATGTTGATAGTATTTGTAATGGTGAAGCAGTTTCTCAAATAACGAGAGTAGAAATTACCTGAAGAGAGAAAAATACTTGCTGTCATGGAATTGCTGCCATGGGAATAATAAAAAAATTAAGAGAGTTCCATTTGCTCTCAAGATGCGCGTCCTTCAGATCCAAAGAGAAGTGAAAGCACTCGGCCCATGGTTGCAGGGATCACGTGTGGCGGTTTCGGGTGAAGGCACGACAGTGCCACAGTGCTGCTCCGTTCACTTCTGCATTGTTTATTCGCCTGGAGGCCTACATCGCTTCTGCAAAAGAATTATACAAACATTAGTTTCCCTCATGCAGTGGGATGTGCGTTTCTTAAAAATATTGTTATTGGGCAGTTCGATAAAGGATGTTTCAAAGGAAAATGTATTTTAAAAATTTCTCAGAAAATCAATTTTGTTACAGTTACGTGTCTGTGTGTGTGTGTGTGTGTGTGTGTTCCCATCCGTAATAGTATCTGGAAGTTTTTATTGCTTGCATTTTTCATTCTAGAATCCTCTCCTCGTGTTAAATAGATGGAGGTGTCCCAGCTCTGGCTGGTGGGCCATGTGCCACTGCTGCCTCTGCCTTCTTAGCAGCAGGGCATGATTGCCCAGTAGGCTCTGTATTGGGTGGTGGATAAAGAATTACTCTTTTTTTAAAAGCTTTTATTGGCATCCTGTAGCATGATCTTGCTTCTGATGAGCATCCCAGTGTAGCCAGTGGCATTCTAGAATTCCTATAAGAAGGGGCAGGGAGGTGGCAGGCTGGCTGGAAGAGGGGGCAGAGGCACCTGGCTTGCAGGAGGCTGGCTCGGCGGGCACACTGCTTTTACTAAAGTGTGTGTGTAAGTGGAGTGGCGGGACGGAGGTTAAGGAGATACTGTGGCAGAGGGAGAGGGTAAGCCAAAGCAGCGCCGCAGTCGCACAGCCTCCACTGTCTGATACTTTACATATTGGAGAAGTCACCCTAAGCCTCAGAGTCCTGATTGAAACCAGTGGCCTTCCCATTTGCCTTTAGATGTATACATTTTTACATATGTATTTGAGTTCTCAAATTTGTCCCATTACGTTTGCCCTAAAGCCATCATCAGACATCTCATATGATTCTGCTTTAAGAAAAAGTTCTTAAAGCACATAGTGAGAAATTAGAATTAAGATTTATTCATCAGTCTCTTCTTTCATGTGTTCATGTTTCATCACTCACAGGTGATAAAAGAGCCAATATTCAATCCAAAATTCAGAAATAAGAGGTAACTCCCATGTGCATTACCTGAGGAATCTAAGGCAGTTAATTTGTGAGAGTGAATTTAGAGCTCAATCATGGATTTTTTTAATAACAACAAAAAAAAAACACTCGAGAAACCATTCCCTTTTGAATGCATGTGTTTCATAGACACAGTAAGGTTATTTTGAAATCATTATCAGGAACTCTGATTAATTATCAGTAAAATAAAGGAGAATTGAGAACCAGCAAGATGTGAATAATGTTTCCAAATGCCATGCTTTTTTCCGTTTTATTGATATTTTTCAAACCTAATCATGTGTCCACTTACCCATCTATGTTCATGTCAAAGAGAATGTGTTTGATAAGAGACTAGAGTTATATCAACAAGGAAATTGGTATCTATCATTTGCATCCCGAAAATGGCATTTCTGGTTTTTAAATACACAAAATTTTCAGTGGAGTTTATTCCACGATGTTCTGCAGTAGTGGGCTTGCTTATATTAGATTGTATAGCTCTTGGATTTACATTTTGACGATGCTCACTGAGAAATGAAATGAGAAGACTGGGTGGCTCTGAGTCACCCCATCTGACGTCCATTGTAGGGAGCTCGCCCTTCCTGGGGTGGGGAGTGGGTCACGGGAGGCTGGGGCTGAAGTAGGGTGACCATTTTGGAGGCTGTTGTGTAAGCCAGAGGACAGGTGATAGGGTGTCTTGCTTTGGGGTGGTGATTTGGGGATAGAGAAAAGTGGACTGGGGCTGGGATTTACTTTGGAGATAAAGCCATTGAGACCGGCTGATATTTGGAAGTAAGCAGCGAAGGGAGGAGAGAAATTGAGAATGCCTCCAGTTTGGGGCCTGACTGTCTGCATGGATGATAGGAAAAGGTTGGGAAGAAGGAGGGACAGGAGTTTTTGTGCTCAACCTGTAAGCTGGAGGCAACCCTGCAGATATCGGAGTGGAGTTGTCTATAGGCTGGTGGATGTGTGCATTTGGAGAGGGGTATAGTGGCTGCAGAGAGGAGCCCGGGAGCTTTCAGCGCTGGGTCAGGTGTAAGTGACTCTTTAGGGAGACTTGAGCTGGGGACAGAAGAGGGCTAGGGTCCCGGGAAGAGGGAGCTGTTGGAGGAGACTGGGAAGGAAATGCCAGTGAGGTGAGAGGGAGCCAGGGTAGGGGGCTTGTTCGGGAGGTCACAAGAGTCAAGTAAAGCATCAAAGGAGCTTGGCCTTGGCAGCTCAGAGCCCTAAGTGACCTTGGAGCACATTGAGGAGGGGGAGTGCACCAAGGCCACACTCTGCTCTCCTTTGGTTTTGCA
Source organism: Myrmecophaga tridactyla (assembly GCA_004026745.1). Taxonomy (NCBI): domain Eukaryota; kingdom Metazoa; phylum Chordata; class Mammalia; order Pilosa; family Myrmecophagidae; genus Myrmecophaga; species Myrmecophaga tridactyla. Next base: position 93,841 of record PVIY010004793.1, on the reverse strand, counting down.
GGAAAGCTAAGAAACGAGGCCATAGCCAGAGGCATAGGGGAGGTCAAGGGAGGACTGGTTTTTTTTTAAGATGAAAGGTACGAAAGTATACCTGAATGCAAATGGGAATGCTTTGGTAAATGTGGGAGGAAATGGCAGCACAGGAGAGGGGGTTTCAGGAGCCTCGTGCTTGAAGAAGTGCAAGGGGCACACACCTTGTTGGGAGCAGATCACTTCCCCGTCTGGTTCACCAGAGAGAAGGCAGAGAGGGGAGGTTCAAATGCAGCTCCCAGATTTGGTGCCAGAAAGGCGAGACTGGGTTTGCTTGTAAAGCCATTTAATACAAACTGTTAAAGCTAATTGGCAGCTAATGTGGGAATGGTCGTGTGGTTTGGCAATTTTCCGTAAGCTGATCAGTGCACGTTTTGTCCCATCGTTCATGGCTCTGATGGGTTCTAAGTGATAAAGTTCTTGTGTTCTCAAACCGGAGTGACACAGCCACCCCTTCACAAGCCAATACGCAAAAGAATGTTTCCCACTGATGACATAAGCAAGAGTCCAGTTGTCCCCAGAACTAACTTACAAAGTATTTGCTATTGAATAATGTGAAATGCTTGGAGACAAAGCTAACATAATATATTGACTCTTAATTTCAAATGAAATAAATACAGAAGTACTTTGCTAAGTGTAAATCCCTGTAGAAAGAAGAAGTACTTGTCTTAGCCACAGATAAGTCATGGGCATTATCTCCATCCATTCAGAGCATCACTTCGTCTTTTCTCTGGACTCAGCTTCCACCCAGCAGCCCCTTAACTCAGCAGGCACCACACCTTTGCAGCAAGTGGTAACGCATCCAGCCTCTCTGCACATGATGTGGTAGAATTAGGCATTCTTGGATGATGATTAAAAGAGTCGATAGAAAGCAGATCAGTTGATCATTTATGAAACAAGAAAAATATTGTGGATGCCCCCACCACTTTCCAAACAGAAAACAAACTCTGGCGCACCATTCCAAGCACAGTCACTGTTGAGTTGAATATAAATGAGCTTTTATTTGTTCAACTTTTCTTCTGTGGATAATAGTGCTTTAAAAGTTGTGTTTTGCCAGGGATTTTAAGGGGAAGGGACTAAGGCTAAAGGAGAAATTGCAGGAGCAGTCTCCTCTGCTCTGGCAGCGCTACCAGATATCGACCAAGTTGACATTTTGTCATAATTCCATCTCAGCAGAAACCAGAGACCAAGAATACCCTCTCCCCTCATCCCCCACCCTGAACCCCAGGGCCCCCCGGGTGAGGGTTACCCAGGCAGCCGTTAGTCTGGTTCACTGGGCAAGGCCTGGGCTCCATAACAGCCTGACTGCTTGGTGGCGGGGACCTTGGCTCCGCCTGCTACAGGCACCCATGAACCCCTTACCTGGGGACGATTATTGATAGTTAAGCATTTGTCTCTTAAAGGACCAAGAACAGTGACGCTCTCTTAGGCTTAGCTATTGTTGGCCGTGTACTCTGTTCTTCTCTGTGAAATGGATGTAGATTTCTAGCTTACGTATTATCGGCTGTCATCTTTTAAAAAATGAAAAAAAGGGGGGGAAAAGCAGTGGCACCCTCCTCCTCTCCCCACAAAAAGTTTCTGCAGCCCAAACCCGAGCTCAGCCTCCCACCTGGGTCCCCAGCACCCCCGGAGATCGGAGGCCCCACCGAGCACTGTCTGAAAACGTGGCAGCAGAGCTCCTTGGGCTAGCTCCTTGCTCGCTGAGGTCCTTCTCTCCCCCACAGCTCACTCCTTGAGGTCACGGTGTACTACTGTACACACTGGGAACAGTCAAAAAATTAAGTGCCTGTTAGTTTAAGTGAGAACAGCGTCCACATCTCATTCGAAGAAGAAGCTGTGGGTCTAAGATGTCAGGGCACAGGTGGGCTTGAGTATCACCACTGGGGTGAAAGAAAGTTTCCCACACATATAGCAAAACATGAAACTAGCACTTGAACTCCATATGGTGTTTAAATCTATGTCCCAAGCAACTGTCTCATTCTTGGCCTTTATTATTATTATTTTTTTTATCCAAGAGAAAATTTGCTTATTGTTCTGACTTGCTGAAACTGCAAATATTTCTTCATATTACCCAAGCATATCTAGGTAGCAGAAATGCATATGTCCATTCCTTCAAGACATCTCGAATATATTTTAAAAGGCCATAAAATGGTATATATACTATGCTGCTGGAATCATTTCTACCTTCAATACATAAGAAGTAAACCCTGAAGTGCAGAGGTGAGACTGTCACCTCCCCCAGCGTGGCTGCGAGGGGCTCAGGGTTAAAGGGGAATATTACTGTGACATCTTCCAGTACTGCATCAGTTTAATCTCCCACTAAAATTTTGCCCCAGTTATTTGACTTTTGAGTTAGTACAATTTAGTGCATATTTTAAAAGAGAAGAGATACTCGAACGAAGGTAAAAAGTGAGGAACCCGCCTTAAAAATTTGTTATCTGTGGCATAAAAGAAAAAAAAATACCGCCTTTGGTATTTCCGGATTTAATTAGTAAATGGAAACTGCTCTCTGCTTGCCTCTGGGTGCCCCCTCCTCAGCCCTCAGCTCCCCTTGGCTGGGTGGGGCGGGGGGTCCTGACCCGCCCAGCAGGACGGGTTTTTGCAAGGGATCAGGGTGGAAAACCCTTGCTGCTTCCAGGCTGCTCTGTGAGTCCCAGGGAGTGAGTGCAGAGCTGCCTGGGCCAGAGCGGACGGAGCTCAGTGCTCGAGAGACGTCTGTCCCCGCTCTTCCGGGCTGCGGACAGACAGCGAACCTTGTTGGGGGTGGGCGATGGAGTTTTCAGTTGTAGCCCTGCCATTGGCTGACCGTGTGGCCGAGAGCCAGTGCCTCAATTGCTACCTCTCTTTTCTCATCTGCAAAATGGGGACAAGCGCGATACCCACTTCAGGAGGTTGTTGTGAGGCCTAAATATATGGTGAATATGTGTAAAATAGTGGTGCCTGGTATGTGGGAGGCACAGATTAGGAACCACTGCTGCTCAGTGAAGGAAAGTGTGTCGGCAGGGGATGTTAGGCCCTGCTACCAGCTCAGTGCAGGAGCTCTTCGGTCAACCCTCAGCCGAGATGACCAGCTGGCCAGCTGCAGCCTGTCCAGCTCCCACATGGAGCTACTGGGGAGCCACCTAAACCTTGTATCCGTTCCCACCCCCAGCCCATTAGACCCCTGCCTCGAACCTGTGTTTACAGGTGGTTTCTTCTATTCCGCACCCCAGACCTGCTGTCTCTGACCTTTCACGGGGTTCCCAGGAGACCACTGCTCGGCCCCCAAACCACTCAGGAGTCTTCACAGCTTCAGTCCCCCAGGCAGAGGCTTCCCCAGGTGTCTAAGCTGGCAGGCAGGGATCGCATTTCCTACCCGCTCTTTCAGGGCCCTCTGCCTCTTTTTCTGCCTGCTTTCCAGTCAGACCCACTTAAAATGGCTTTGGTGTTCCTCTCGTCTGCTGACCCCATAACCTGCCCGCGCACAGCATCCCTCAGGCTGCCTGGAACTGACCTGTATCTGCCAGATCTTTTGCTGGATTCTTTGGCTTGGTCCCTGGGGCTTACAGGTTTCTGCCCCAGTTTTGCCACAAGTTCCAACAGGCTTCTGGCTAATTCATTCAACCCAGGACTCACCCCAGTGCGTCTTTGCTTCATGCCCTTTGCTGATGAAGGGGTGAAACATGTGTCAGACCCTCTCCCCGCAACACTGCGCGTTTTTAACAATAGGAATCTTCTCGGGAGAGTTAGTAAGAGTTTGGATTTTTGTAAATAAAATACTTAAATTTGCCCTAGGGTATACGCCCTCATTTAAAAAAAAAATCCTGAGAGAGATCCTTTCTAAAATGAGCACTATGTTTTTTATTTTTTTTCTAGTTTGCGCATTTTTTTTTCCCCGTTTAGAAGTTTGCTCAGCATGAGAGTACCTGTGTTTCAGATTCACAACTGTCCTACTGATTCGATAGGACACTGAGAAAGTAGTATTTTAAAGATTAAACCAGCCGGGTTCTTTGAACTAAACCATTGGTGCCAACCCCCATAAGTTGTGGGGGCTGAGGGAAAGGAGATGTCAGGCTCCTGCGTGATTGTCCGGGTGCGTGTATGGAGGGCTCCGGCCCGAGATAGTGATGGGGGTGGCTGCTGCTTCCAGGTGGGAGGTTTCCCTGGCAGAGCCGTCCACCAGCAGCCGTCCCCAGCTGGGTAATGCCGAACACCCCCACAGCTTTTAGTGCTAAGACCAGGAGTGAATATGCTGCCGGGGGGAAGGGAGAAAGTCGGGATGGACCAGAAGGGTCACTTGCACTGCCCTTGCCTTTTTAATAGTCATTCAGCAAACATGTGCAACGTCTGGGGATACCGAGATGCATCGGGAGCGGGCGGGGTGGGCTTGCCATCACAGAGCTTGTCCCTCCCCCAAGGAAAACAGGCTTAAAATTAAGTTGATACCATTGTATGTAAAGCTCCATTGCAGGTGTTTCCGGGGCACTGTGGGGACACCCCCAGACCCGCTTCATTCTGAACTGAATCTGACTTGAGTGGGAAGGGCTAGAGAAGTAGGCAGAGAGTGAGTGAAAGGCCAGGCCCAACTGGCAGCTTTCGCCACCCCAGGAGAGCCAGTGGAGGGCAAGACACGTGCAGCTGGAGGGAGTGCAGGGATGGCCCGGGCAGGATCTCGGGCGCCCGCTCAAGGAGGAGGAGGTCTCCACAATCGGCGAGTGGCAGTGTGTGGCTTGTCTCTGGAAGGACCAGGCCTGCTGCTGGAAGGTGCTCTGGGCACAGGGCAGACCCTGTCACCACCTCCAGGCCTCATGGGGCTTTACGTGGGAAAATTAGAAAGGAAGGGGCTCCTGTTGGAAATCATTACTGTACTTATGCTCCTGGTAAACTGGTTAAAGGAATTTTTATTGTTATAGTAAAATCCTTGGAGTTAGAAATAGTAACCATGTTAGAGTTGGAATAAAGATGCTTGTTTAAAAATTCTCCTCTTTTTCTTTGAAGTTTTATCATAAGGGTGTTCCTAATAAATGCCAGCTTTTGATTTTGAGACCATTTTTAACTTACAAAAAAAGATGCAAGAATAGTGCAGAGAGCCCCCGTATATCCTTCGCCCAGATTTGCCGAGCTCGCCATGTGCTCGTTTGCATCCTCAGTCTGTCTTCACTAATGCACGCTTTCTAGGAACCATTTTAGAATCAGCTGTCTACACCAGACCCCTTTTCCTCTAAGTGCTTCAGTGAGTACTTCCTAGCAACAAGGATATCCATCTGTATGGTTATTGAAATGAGGAGATTTAACATTAATGTAGTATGATTTTTTAAAATATTTTTGTTGACAAAATAACATGCAAACACAAACGTTCTTAAAATACAAACATTCCATACATGGTCTGCAATCAGTGGCTCACAATATCGTCATATAGTTGTGTATTCATTACCATGATCATTTTTTAGAACATGTGCATCTCTCCAGAAAAAAATAAAAAGAAAAAAACTCATACATACTATACCCCTTACCCCTCCCTCTCATTGAATACTAGTGTTTCCATCTACCCAATATATTTTAACCTTTGTTCCCCCTGTTATTTGTTTATTCTTTTTATTCACGTTCTTTACTCATCTGTCCATACCCTAGATAAAGGGAACACGAGACACAAGGTTTTCACAATCGCACAGTCACATTGTAAACGTTTTATCTTTATACAATCATCTTCAAGAAACAAGGCTACTAGAGAACAGCTCTACAGTTTCAAGTACTTCTCTTTAGCCACTCAAATACACCATAAACTGAAAAGGGATATCAATATAATATGTAAGAATAACCTCCAGGATAACCTCTTAACTCTGAAATCTCTCAGCCACTGACACTTTATCTTGTCTCATTTCTCTCTTCCCCTTTTCGATCAAGAAGGTTTTCTCAATCCCTTGATGCTGAGTCACAGCTCGTTCTAGGATTTCTGTCCCACGTTGCCAGGGAGGTTTATACCCCTGGGAGTCATGTCCCACATAGAGGGGGGAGGTCAGTGAGTTTGCTTGTGTTGGCTGGAAAGAGAGGCCACAACTGAGCAACAAAAGAGGTTCTCTGGGGGCAACTCTTGGGCCTAATTCTAAGTAGGCTTAGCCTATCCTTTGTGGAGTTAAGCTTCATAGGAACAAATCCCAAGATCAGTGGCTCAGCCTGTTGATCTGGTTGTCCCCACTGCTTGCAAGAATATCAGGAATTCTCCAAATGGGGAAGTTGAATTTTCCCCCTTTCTCCCCATTTCCCCAAGGGAACTTTGCAAATACTTCTCTATTCACTGTTCAAATCACTCTGGGATTTATCAGGGCATCACACTCACCTGGACAAATCTACAAAATCTCATGCCCTATTCAAGATTCCTGTACTTCCTGTGTTCAATTAAACTCACCATATAAGTTAAATTAGGAAATGCACTAGTCAAAATATAAATTTAATGCAGTATGATTTTTCATCTAAAAACCTTATTCATATTTTACCAGTTGTCCCCATAATACTAGCGTGAAAAAATAATAATAATGGTTCTGGTCAACGAGCCAGTCCAGGATCAAGCACTCCATTTAATTCCCACCTCTCCTTTCCTGTAGATTAGTCCGCAGCCTCCCCTTTTCCTTTCGTGACGCAGACCTGATGTGCGTTTTGTAGAATGGCGTCACTGTGTTTGTCTGACATCTCCTTGCAGTTTAGATTCTGTTTATCTACTTTAGCAGGAGGAAAGGTGATGTGTCCTTCTCCGTGTACCTGTGAGATACACTGGTTAAATCTGATCGTTTCGTTAAGGTGGCATCTCCCAGTTTTCTCCACTGTAAAGGTATCTTTTTGTCTTTTGTAATTAGTAAGTACATTTTAGGAATATATTTTGAGACTGTGTCTTTGAAGCTGTTCTTATCAGACCTTTCACACTTTATTTTTAGCACCTTAATACATTTTAACCATAATAAATACTACAGAGGGAAACATGTTGTCCAATTCTTCTGTTTCTAAATACTATAATGAAAATAAAATTGAATGTGTATCACGATTCTGCTTTACATATAATGGAAGGCATATCATTCCACACTCTTAATGATAAAAAGCACATGGACTACTAGCTAAGCATCAGTCTAGGTAGAACTTTCCAGCTCTCTTTAGAAACCATAGAAGGAGCAGTATGACTAGGTTATTTTTATTTCAAATTAAAAGACTTAAATCAGTCAACACCTGTGGTTTGTGAGGAAAATACACTAAAGTTTTAAGAGGCACAATAATGAAACTACCCTGAGCAGGTTCCTTTGAAATACCGACTTTCATTGTTGTTGTTTCAGTTTTGCATGAGAGTCATCCACAAATGTTTTTATGCCTCACCTCTTAACATAATCTCATTATTTTTTACCCTGTCATTTATTATGGTCTGTAGAGTAGGTTAAGTCAACTTCATATAACATTCCCTCTACACAGAGCAATTTCACCTTTCAAGTTGCATTTGTATTTGTTGGTTAGGAAGTGTTCGCATATGGCACAGCTGCAAAAAGGCGTAGAGAATGAAACGAACAGGCTCTCTCCTAGTCCTATTTCCCGGCCACCTGTCCCCATCCCCAGGGACATGTAGCATTTGAGTCAGCAGGATGCCTGAGTTGATGCTGTCATAGACTCCTTTAAGAGCAATCTCTTAAATATGTTTTAATCTCATAGTGAATGAAGTCAGTTATAAAATGTGATTGCAGGTAATCTTAGCATGGAGATATTATTTAACCTCAGTTTCCAAACAAGCATTTTTCAAATAAAATTCACCATTAAAATGCATTGTAGGGAAACTGGTTTGGGTGCTGACACAAAATGCCAGAGTACTGGATTGTGAAAACACTGGGTATGGTGAAATATTGGTGTGCTGGTTTGGAAGGATGTATGTCCCCAAGAAAAGCCATGTTTTTATCAAAATCCCATTTCATAAAGGCAGAATAATTCCTATTCAATACTGTATGTAATTAGATCATCTCCCTGGAGATGAAACCCAATCAAGAGTGCTTGTTAAGCTGTATTACAGGAGATGTGTTTCCACCCATTTGGGTGGGTCTTGATTGGTTTACTGGAATCCTATAAAAGAGAAACATTTTGGAGAATGAGAAACTCAGAAAGAGCAAAGAAGAACGACATAGCCACGAGAATCAGAGTCCACCAGCCAGCGACCTTTGGAGATGAAGAAGGAAAACACCTCCCAGGGAGCTTCATGAAACCGGAAGCCAGGAGAGAAAGCTAGGAGATGACGCTGTGCTCGCCACGTGCCCTTCCAGATGAGAGAGAAACCCTGACTGTGTTCGCCATGTGCCCTTCCAGATGAGAGAAAAACCCTATGTTCGCCATGTGCCTTCTCATTTGAGAGAGAAACCCTGAACTTCATCGACCTCCTTGAAAGAAGGTATTTTTCTCTGGATACCTTTGATTGGACATTTCTATAGACTTGTTTTAATTGGGACATTTTCTCAGCCTTAGAACTGTAAACTAGCAACTTATTAAATTCCCCTTTTTAAAAACCGTTCTGTTTCTGGTATATTGCATTCCAGCAGCTAGCAAACTAGAACAATCGGTGTTTTAAAGTTGGAAGGTGCAGACTTCATCACTTGGAGATGTATTAATTTCCTAGCTGCCAAAACAGATGCCATACGATGGGTTGGCTTAACAGTGGAGGTTTATTGGCTCACAGTTTCAAAGGCCAGAAAGCTTGCTTCCTTCTGGGGTCGGTATTTTCTGGCTGGCTGGCAGTCTTTGGGGCTGCTTGGCTTTTCAGTCACCTGGCAATGCACGTGACAGCATCTTCTCCTTTCTCCTCCAGGCTCTGTTGATTTCCAGCTTCTTGATTTTCCCACGGCTTCCTCCAGTGTCTAATTTCCTTTGCTTACACAGATTTCAGCCATCTTGGATGAAGACCGGCCCTCCTTTAGTTTGAGCGCCTAATAATGTCTTCAAAGGTCCTATTTACAAATAGGTTCGCACCCACAGGGGTTGGGACCTGACTTCTTTTGTGGGGGCATGGTGCCTTTTTCCCTACAGAAAAGAATACAAATCATCCAGTTTTTCCACACGGGACATTTGGAGGGCATTTTGACCTTGAGGTTCAGTGTAACTAATAACCTCTTCTAGCATTTGGTAGTTCTTTGGGGCACTCTGCCTGGACTACCATGAATGCCATCTCTTGTAGGTCCATGCTGAATGCTGTCTTTTTCTCTTTATATAGTTTTCAAGAGCCCATATGAACTTCCTCTTGACTCTGTACCTGTTTATAGTCTTCCTCCTTGATTTTACGACTTTCTGTCCCTCCCACCCCTATTTCTGTTTCACAGACCTAGTTTGAAATTTCTGTCCAAGGAAAAATCCTTCTTTCCCCAATGTGACAGGTTTACCTCTGTCTACCCACCCTCACACCTGCCCCTTCTTTCTGCTAGTTCATGCTCTATACCTCCTTCAAAACCTCTCCCACTGCTGTTTTCTTCCTCTACCTGAAAAACTGAAATTCCCAATAACACAATTTGCAAGCTGTGTATCTGTCCTTATTTAAATATAGATTGACAGAAGGTCTGTCTTGAGCACTTAGTATTCAATGAATGTTGATTGGTTAAAATAACTAAAGAAACACGGTTATTTGCCCCCTTTTAAGCTCCTCCAAGCAACAAGGCTAGGCTGAGTTACAAAGCAGGTTTATGGTTACAATTTGAAGTGTTTATTTTTCACACCTGTCCTTCTGCTCTTCAAGCTCACTGCATGATGACTCATGTTCAATTTTGCCATTAAATCTGCCTTTGCAGAGAGTAGGCTTCGTCTCCTCCTTGTTAGAATGGCATCAGGCAAATGGTTATATCCAACAAGAATGTGCTCGAATCCAGTATTGCCATGTGCTCAGCACTCTGCTTGAGTCTGAGGGACAAAGAGAGTATAAGGTATGGCCTTTCACCTTAAAGTACTTAGGAGTGAGTGAGAAAGACACGATGCATTTGCAGGGTGGAATTAAGGAACAATCAGGCCTTGTGTGATTTCATGCTAGCTTATGGGGAACAGACCAGAAATTTCATGGACATTCAGAGGAGATTAATAAGGATTACAGAGCTCAGAGCAAAAGCTTCACAATAACAATGGATGTGGTCGCCCTTCTCTGCTCCATTGGCAGAGCAGTGAGAACTAAGGACCTGGTGGAGAGAAACCACTTAGCTCCAGTAGAAGGCGGGTGTTGGAAAGGAAAGACACGCTCAGACAGACAAACCCAATAGGAATGCTGTATATTCATTAAAAAGAAAAAAAACTGGGCACACTGTTGATTTGGAACATGGCTGCAGGAAGACTAACAAGGGAAGCACAGAAATGAGAAGGAAGCATTGACAAAACTCGGAATGATTCCTGGACTCCCCTTGTAAAGAAAACCAGCTCACCCCAGAATCAGAACCCATTTTCTAGCCCCACAGCTCAATTTACCTCATGCCAGTGAGAGCAGTAAGCTTTGGATAGAATTCAAGATACGCTCATATTCAACAAACTCAGCTCCCTCGTGTTCAGAAAAGCAGAGAATGTCACCTTTTAGCTTAAATTGTGAATTCACAGTTGTGCCAGTTAATTTATCACACACGCACTTAATTTTTAGTGTTTAAGGAAATGTTACTAGTGAAAACTGTTCAGGTTAATTGTATTATATACGTATCTTTTTCATTTTATTGAATCATGTAAAGTTAGGGCAAGAACAGATAAATAAATACTGATCACTTCATTCATTTCCATTTGAACTTTCTCATCCCAAGTTGAGGTAAAATGAAACTTACCAACATCTTGTTCATCCTCTTTCTTTGTCAGCATACCCATAAATTGTATGAGCACAGCCAAATCATGCACTGAGTATTATCTAAATTATGAACATTGTTTTAAAACAATTACCCAAATATTATACTTAGTTCTATGATTAATCTTCAAAAAATCTAAATAAAAGAGTGAAAGTTCTTCTCATTGCAAAAAAAAAAAAACAAAATGTTTAGAACCTTCTCTGAAAAAGAAAAAGAGGAAAACAGACATTTTCTCTTGACATTCCTCACCTGCCCTCACCACCCATCAGATATGAAAGTGATGGGAAATTTCAAAAATGAATGTTACCATGTATTTTACTGATTGTTTTCTAGAACTATATATGCAAACATGATCTAACAAGTAATTTTTTGTTGATTCCTAGAAAAATGGCAATTGTTGCTTGTTTTTATTTTTGTCAAAAATAATGTTAAAGACAAAGGAATGTCATTACTGCAGGGTGCTAAAAATATATGGTAGTTAATATTTTAAAATTTCAACTTATGTGTGAGACTAAAGCAAAAAATGTTTATTTGGTACAAAATTTATATTTTGACTAGTACATTTCCTAATATAACTTATGTAGATAGTTGGTTGAACAACATAAGTACATGGAACCTTGGGCAGGATATGAGATTTTGTTGGTTTGTCCAGAGTGATGCCCCGATGAATCCCAGAGTGATTTCATCAATGAGTGGAAAAGTATTTGCAAAGTCCCCTTCAGGGAATGGTGAGAACGAGGGAAAATTCAGCCTCCCCAAGTTGAATTCTTGATATTCTCACAAGCAGTGTGGACAACCAAAGCTATGGGCTAAGCCCCCAGTCTTGGGGTTTGTTCATATGAAACTTAACCCCACAAAGGATAGTTCAAGCCTACTTAAAATTGGGCCCAAGAGTCACCCCCAAGAGAACCTTTTTTGTTGCTCAGATGTGGCCTCTGTCTCCAGCCAATAGACTCACTACTCTCCCCCTGTCTACGTGGGACATGACTCCCAGGGGTGTGGACCTTCCCAGAAATGTGGGACAGAAATCCTAGAATGAGCTGAGACTCAGCATCAAGGGATTGAGAAAAACTCTAGAATGAGCTGAGACCCAGCATCAAGGGACTGAGAAAACCTTCTCAACCAAAAGGGGGAAGAGTGAAATGAGACAAAATGTCAATGGCTGAGAGATTCCAAACAGAGTCGAGAGGTTTTCCTGGAGGTTATTCTTACGCATTAAGTAGATAGCACCTTGTTATCCAAGATGTAATGGAGAAGCTGGAGGGGACTGCCTGAAAGTGTAGAGCTGTGTTCCAGTAGCCATGTTTCTTGAGGATGATTGAATAATGATATAGCTTTCACAATGTGACTGTGTGATTGTGAAAACCTTGTGTCTGTTGCTGCTTGTATCTACCTTTTCAATGGATGAGTAGAGCATATGGAATAAAAATAAATAATAGGGGGAACAAATGTTAAAATAAATTTAGTTTGAAATGCTAGTGATCAGTGAAAGGGAGGGATAAGGGGTATGGTATGTATAATTTTTTTTTCTGTTTTCATTTTATTTTTCTGTTGTCTTTTTATTTCTTTTTTCTGAATTGATGCAAATGTTCTAAGAAATGATCATGATGATGACTATGCAACTGTGTGATGGTATTGTGACTTACTGATTATATATGTAGAACGGAATGATCATATGTTAAGAATGTTTGTGTTTCTTGTAATTTTTTTTTAATTTAAAAATTAATAATAAAAAAACCAGTTGACCATAAAAGAAAAGACACCCAGGGAATCCTTATGAAAGGAGAAGCAAGAAAGAAAGCCAACAGACTTCGCCATGTGCCTTCCTAGCTGACAGAGGTGTTGCAGATGGCATCAGCCTTTCTTGAGTGTAGGTAACCTCTTGTTGGTGCCTTAATTTGGACATTTTTATGGCCTTACAACTGTAAACTTGCAACTTAATAAATTCCCTTTATAAAATCCAAAATAATAATAATAATAATAATGTTAAAGGATTTACAGAGTTATCAAATTGTGTTTATTTTTTTCACATTAATGTATTCATTACCATAAAGAATATTTTTTAGCTGTGTTTCTTTATTAGCTAAGTTATAGGTTGACATAACAATCATGCATAAAATGCAGGATTCCCTTATTCCATCTTATTATTAACACCTTGCATTGGTGTGAAACATATGTTGCAAATGAAGAAAGCACATTTTTATAATTGTACTGTTAGCTATAATCCATGGTTTAACTCAGGGTTCCCTGTGTAGTGTCATGCAGTTCTGTAGATTATTTTAAAAATTTTTATTCTGTTACCATACATGCAGTCTAACATTTCCCCTTTTAATCACATTCAGATGTGTATTTCAGTGCTTTTAATTATGTTCACAGTGTTGTGTTTCCATCACTACCATCCATTATGAAAACATTACCATAATTCCAAATGGGAATCCTGTACATTTGAGCCTTAACTTTCCATTCCCTATCCCCACCCCCATCCCCTGGTAATCTTTATTCTAGATTCTGACTCTTGAGTTTGCTTATTCTAATTATTTCAGAACAGTGAGATTATACAATGCTTGTCCTTTTGTGTCCAGCTTATTTCACTCAAACTGATGTCTTCAAAATTCATGCATGTTGTCGCATGTATCAGGACTTCTATATTAATTTGCATGCTGCCGGAATACAATATACCAGAAATGGAACAGCTTTTATAAAGGAAATTTAGTAAGTTACAGGTTTACAGTTTTGAACCTATGGAAATGTCCAAACTAAGGCATCCAGGGACAAGAATGGCTGATGCATCTGGAACAGCTGTCAGCTGAGAAGTTATACTGGTCCCTTGCTGGTCCCTTGCTCCTGGGCTCCATTGCTTTCAGCCTCTGTTCCTGTGGGGTTTCCTCACTTTGCTTCTCTGGGACTGTCTTTTATCCCTTGGCTTCCCTTGGCTCTCTCCAGGTTCTGGCTTGCTTAACATCTCATGGTGATGTCTTCTGGGCTTCAGGCATCTCCCAACATCTGTCTCTGTTCTCCAGATGTTGGCATCTGTGTCAGCTCTGCTCTGAAGTTTCTGTCATTTCTAACTCTCTCCAGAACGTTTCCTCTTTTAAAGGATTCTAGTAAACTAATCAAGACCCACCTGGAATGGGTGGAGTGACTTCTCCATTAAATCAGATATCACACCCATGCAATTGGGCATGTCACATCATGTAGAGATAATCCAATCAAAATATTCCAACCTGCACTGTTGAATCAGGATTAAAAAGAACAGCTGCCTCCATAAGACTGAATCATGGCTTTTCTAGGATATAAAATGTTTTCAGATTGGCACAACTTCATTCCTTTTTTTTGTGTATGCTTTGTGGTGGGGTCACATTTTGTTCTTTTTCCATGTGAGTATCCCGTTATTGCAGCACCATTTATTGAATGTTGTTTGTTTTTGTTGGTTTCTTATGTTTGTTTGTTTTGGGGAAGTGCATGAGCCAGGAATCAAACCCGGGTCTCCCACATGGCAGGCGAGAATTCTACCACTGCACTACCCTCGCACCTCCCCAACTTCATTCCTTTTTACAGCTGAATAATATTTAATTGTATTTATATACCACATATTGTTTATCCATTCATCGGAGGGTGGACATTTGAGTTGCTTCCACAGCTGCTACATCATTTCATATTGCCACCAGCAACATATGAGGGTCCGGTTTCTCCACGTCCTCTCCAACACTTATTATTTTCTGTTGATTTAATAGCAGCCATTCTAATGGCTTTGTGGTTTGATGTGCATTTCCCTGAGGGCTAATGTTGTTGAGCATCTTTTCATGTGGTTTCTGGTTTTTCTGTAACTTCTTTGGAGAGATGTCTGTTCAAGTCTTTTGCCCATTTTTTATTGGGTTGTTTATCTTTTTGTTAAGTTGAAGGAGTTCTTTATATATTCTGGATATTAAACCTTTATCGTATATGTGGTTTTCAAATGTCCCATTGTGTAGGTTGACATTTTTCTTTAATGATAAAGATAGAAACTTCTTCAACATGGTAAAGGGCATTTTTCTTTCATGATAAAGTCCTTTGAAGCACGAAAATTTTTAATATTGATGAGGTCCTATTTAGTTAGTTAGTTATTACACTTTGGGTGTAAAATATAAGAAACCATTGCCTAATGCAAAATCCTGAAGATGCTTTCCCACATTTTCTTCTAGGAATTTGATAGTCCTAGCTCTTATATTTAGATCTTTGATTCATCTTTAGTTGATTTTTGTATAAGATGTGAGATAAGGATCCTCCCTTTTTTTTTTCCAAATAGAAATCCAGTTTTCCAACACCATTTGTTGAAGACATTATTCTTTCCCAGTTGAGTGGTCTTTGCCCCTTTGTCAAAAATCAGTTGACCATAAATATGAGAATTTATTTCCAAGCTCTCAGTTTGATTCCATTTGTCTGTCTGTCTGTCCTTGTGCCAGTACCATGCTGTTTTGATTACTGTGGCTTCGTAATAAGCTTTAGGAGTGACAAGTGTCAGTCCTCCAACTTCATTGTTCTTTTTCAAGGTCAGGGTCCCTTACCTTTCCATATAAATTTGATGATTGGCTTTTCTGTTTCTGCAGAGAGGTTATTGGAATTTTGATTAGGAGTGCATTAAATCTATAAATGGCTTTGTATATGATTGACATCGTAATGATATTTAGTCTTCTAATGGAGTCATGAATGTAAACCATCCTTCCATTTATATGGGTCTTCTTTGATTTCTTTTGAGTGTTTTCTGGTTTTCTGTGTACAGGTTCTTTCTGTCCTTGCTTAGATTTATTCCTAGATCTTTGATTCATTAGTTGGTATTGTGAATGGGACATTTTCTTGATTTCTTCTGATTGTTCATTGCTTATATATATATAAACACTGCTGGTTTGGGGGTGTTGCTGTTGAACCCGCTACTATGCTGAATTCATTTATTAGCTCTAGGAGCTTTTTTGTGGATTTTCAGTATATGGGACCATGTTTGTCTGAAAATAGGGAATTTTACTTCTTCCTTTCCAATTTGGATGACTTTCATTTCTTTTTCTTACCTAGTTGCTCTGGCTAGAACTTCCAGTACAGTGCTGAATAGCGGTGGTGGCAGTGTGCATCTGTGTCTTGTTCTCATCTCAGAGGGAAAGCTTTCAGTCTTTCATCATTAACACAGGCTGTTAGCTGTGGACTTTTCACATATGCCCTTCATCATGTTGAGGAAGTTTCTATTTATTCCTAACAGGAGCATCTATTTTTAACAAGAAGGAATACTAGATTTTTACAAGTGCCTTTTCTGCATCAATTGAAATGCTCATAAAGAATGTCTTTTGCGAAAATGCTGTAAGTCACCTGATTTGGGAAATTCTTGGGAGGTTCCTGTCTCTCTTTTGCAATCCCCTATACTTTGCCCAAATCCCATAAACTTTAGACATTATCTAAATGTTCTCTTGTTTTTTAGATGCTTTTTATTGTTAAATATAATCTATATACAAAGACAAAGCAATGATTTTCAAAGTACACTTGAACAAATAGTTACAGGACAGATTTCAGAGTTTGCTATGGGTCACCATTCCACTAGTTCAGATTTTTCCTTCTAGCTGCTCCAAAACACTAGAGGCTAGAAGAAATTTTTTTCTTTCTTGTGAAAAAAAATATATACAGAAAAGCAATAAATTTCAAAGCACATTGCAACAATAGTTATAGAAGAGATTTCAAAGTTTGGTATGGGTTACAATTCCACAATTTTAGGTTTTTCTTCTAGCTGCTCTAAGATACTAGAGACTAAAAGAGATGTCAATATAATGATTCAACAGTCATACTCATTTGTTTAACCCTACCTTCCCTGTGTAACTCCACCATCACCTTTGATCTTTCTCCCACTCTTTAGGGGTATTTGGGCTATGCCCATTCTAACTTTTTCCATGTTGGATAATACAGGATAAGGAGATGGAACTAGTTGATGTTCTAAAGAGTCTGGCCTCTGCATTTCAGGACTTATCTGGTCCGTGGACCATCTGGAGGTTGTAGGTTTCTGGAAAGTTACCCTAGTGAATGGAACCTTTGTAGAATCTTATATAACACCCTAGGTGTTCTTTAGAATCGGCTGGAATGGTTTTGGTTGGGGGTTGGCAAGTTATGATGGGTAGCAATGTCTAACTGAAGCTTGCATAAGAGTGACCTCCAGAGTAGTCTCTCAACTCTATTTGAACTCAGCCACTGATGCCTTATTTGTTACATTTTCCCCCTTTTGGTCAGGATAGTACTGTTGATCCCACAGAGCCAGGGCTAGACTAATCCCTAGGAGTCATCTCCCACGCTGCCTGGGAGGTTTTCACCCCTGGATGTCATGTCCCACATAGGGGAGAGAGCAGTGATTTCACTTACAGAGTTGGGCTTAGAGAGAGAGAGGCCACATCTGAGAAGCAAAGGCAGTCCTCTGGAAGTAATTCTTAGGCATATCTATAGGGTGGGCTGAGCTTCACCACTATATACATTAGCTTCATGAGAGCAAGTCTCAAGATCAAGAGCTTAGCCTGTTGGTTTGCTGTCCGTAATGTTTGACACAGTATCAGGGTTTCCCTAGTGGTGAAGTTTAATAGCGCCATATTTTTTCTCCCATCCCTCAAGGGACTCTGCCAATACTTTTTGATTATCTAGTTAGTATATTCTGGGATGTATCCAGGCATTGCATTAAGCTATACAGGATTAAAGACCCTCATTCTTATTCTGGGCTCCCTGTGTTTGGATTGTTTAAATGATCTAACCAAACAGATTGAGTTAGATTATGTGTTACAGAAAATAGGTTGTGGACAAAATAAACCTTTCTTCCTTTGGTCTTAAAGAGTAGATGAGGTTCTAAAATATAGACAGTGGGGTGATGTGATGGTGGCTCAGTGGCAGAATTCTTGCCTGCCATGCCAGAGACCTGGGTTTGATTTCCAGTGCCCAATGTAAAAAAAAATATATATATATATATATATATATATATATATAGAGAGAGAGAGAGAGAGAGAGAGAGAGAGAGAATGTCTTTCTTACCCTTATGTTCTGAATTACCTTAATCCTGACCTGATCACCTTCTTTCTTAACTCTGAATACCAGGTTTTATATATATACATACAATGTATATATATATATATTATATAGATTTATAATCTAGGCCCCTGTTTTCTTATAAATGTTTTCTAAAGGAAACCATACAATAATTGTTCTTTTGTTTCTGGCTTATTTTGCCTCACCAAATATACCACAGGTTCATTCAAAATGTTGCATGCCTCACAACTTAGTTCCTTTTTGTAGCAGCACAATATTCGGTAATATGTATACACCATCATTCACCAATCTATTTCTCAGTCAGGGCATCCTTGAGCCACCTGCCTTCATTAGGCATCATATATAATGTCCAAAGTCCATAGTCCATCAACATTCTCAATTTTAGCTCATTTCATTGTTCCCAAGAGAAAGATGGGAACCAATAGGTGTACCCTCACCAAACAGAAAATCTAAAGCTCCCCTTAACTTTTGTCCCTCCCCCTGTTATTTACCCCTGCTGTTGCTGGCCTATGTTTTCTTATTAAATGTAGCCCATAGAATGTAATAGCACTTTCTCCCTGTGCCCTGAACTTACACACTCTTGCCCAAGATTCATACCTTTGAAATAGTTCATGCAAGAACTCATTTATATTTGTAGTGCTAATCAGTGGGCCACGAGGGTCTACACAACTCCATTCAATCATGTTCACCTACAATATGGTGATATTCCTTACAGACTCACTCGTGAACTGCCGTCAATGTTCTATTATTTTTTTAAATGGGTATTATGATCATATATATATATATATAAATTTCCCATTTAACAACTTTCAGATACACAGTTCATTGGTGTTAATTACATTCGCGATGTTGTGCTGCCATCTCCACCATCCATGGCCAAAATCCAAAAAGAAACTTTGCACCATTAAGAATTAACTTCCTTTTGTTAAGTTTTTTAATTAATAAAAAGTTTAAAAAAAAAAAAAAAAAAAAGAATTAACTTCCCATTCCTTCTTTCCCCACCCCTGGTAACCTGTAATCTACTTTTTGAGTCTATGAATTTACTCTAGTTATGAGTAACTAGAAATGGAACTATGAATTGAGTTTACTAGAATTTTGAATATTCTAGTTATATCATGTAAATGAAATCATACAATATCTACTCTTTTGTGTGTCTGGCTTATTTCACTCAACCTGATGCTTCAAAGCTCATCCTTGGTCTAGGATGGGTAAGAACTTCATTCCCTGTGAAGACCAGCTGATGCTCCATTGTAGCGTCCCATCAGTCAGGAGGCTACAAGGCCACATCACAGTGTGGGCAGGACAAGCTTTCCCTGCGCTCTGGAGCCTGCTGAGACTGGCTTACTGTCAGGTAGTCTCTGCTTCTGTCATATGGCCATGTGTGTGTGTGTCTGGACCCTTGCTCTCTCTCTCACTCTCTGTGTGTGTGTGTGTCTGGATCCGTCATCCATGTTTCTGTCCAAATTTCCCCTCCCTATAAGGACTCTGATAATATCGGATCAGGACTCACCCTAATCCCATTCGGTCTCACCCTAATCCCATTCGGTCTCATCTTAACTAATAACACCTTCAAAGATCCTATTTAAATAAGTTCACACTCATAGGACTGGGGTCTTATGACTTGAACGTGTCTTTTGGGAGCACATAATTCAATCCATAAGAACTGATAAAGATTATCATCGGCGTTTCTTATTTCTCCCATTAAAATGTTATGATTGATAAGCAGTATATCATATATCATGTGAATTTCTATGATTTATTGGATGTTAATATATTTCCACTTAACTATGATCAGCTTATCTAAATGGGCATCCAGTTCGGCTCTTTTAAAGTGTTTACGTGTTGTGTGTCAGGACCTGTGCTAGCGTTGGTACTAGGGTGAATTCCTGTGCCCCGTGTGCACAGGGAGCTCTGAGAGGGGCGCGGAGTTCAGGTAACTAAGTAGGATAGATCCCCGTGTGGGTGGTGCGGGGAGGGGTGGGACTGGCCTCTGGGGGCACTTCGTGATGCTCTCCCAGGGAAGGTGAGGCTTACCTGTCCTTGCAGAATGAGTGCATTCAGCAGGGAGCAGGAAGGCAAGGGCAGGGCAGCCTGAGGAGGGCCACGGGCAAGAAATCCCCTTAGGGAAGAGAGAAATGAGACAAAATAAAGTGTCAGTGGCTGAGAGATTTCAAACAGAGTCGAGAGGTTATCCTGGAGGTTATTCTTATGCATTAAGTAGGTATCACCTTGTTATTCAAGATGTAATGGAGAGGCTGGAGGGAACTGCCTGAAAATGTAGAGCTGTGTTCCAGTAGCCACGTTTCTTGAAAATGATTGTATAATGATATAGCTTTCACAATGTGACTGTGTGATTGTGAAAACCTTGTGTCTGATGCTCCTTTTATCTACCTTATCAACAGACAAGTAAAACATATGAATTAAAAATAAATAAATAATAGGGGAACAAATCTTCAATTTAGTAGATTGAAATGCTGGTGATCAGTAAGGGGGAGCGGTGGGGCATGGCGTGTATGAACTTTTTTCTTTTTTCTTTTTTCTTATTATTTCTTTTTCTGGATTGATGCAAATGTTCTAAGAGGTGATCATGGTGATGAATATACAACTATGTGATGATATTGTGAGGTGCTGATTATATACCAAGAATGGAATGATCATATGGTAAGAATGTTCGTATTTGTATGTTATGTTTAAAAAAAAATTTTAATTAAAAAAAAAAGTAATCCCCGCAGTCGTATGAATAATTAAAAAAAAAAAAAAGTCTAACCCTACAGAAATCTCCCGGGGAGACATTCTTGGAGTAATATCACACTGGGAGTCTTTAGATCATTCTTGCAGGCTCTTACAGTCACTGCCATGTAACATTGTATGGTATGGAGACTGTATGAATTTTATGGTGGTAATAAATTTAAACACCAGAACAGATTATAGGAAAGAGTCCATGACATTGAGGAGATTTATGTGTATCAATTAAGAAATGACTTTAAGTTGTCCTCGTTGATGTTGTTGATGGTAAATTTGAAAACACTTAAGATTGAACTCAAAATCATGCTTTTGGTGGTTTTGTTTACCAAGAAATTCAGGCGGCTAAATCTTCGTGGGTTTTCTCTTTCAAGTACCTCTCTTTACCTGTCTGCTGCCCCCAGCACTGCTCCTGCCCCAGGTTGCCACAGGGACAAAAACTGAGGGCCCACTCCCCCCCCCATTTTGACCAAGCCCCCTTTGTCTTAAATCTGGTGGCAGCTGCTCCGGGAATTTCTGCATCTCACCTGGAGGTGGGCTCCTGTGTGCTGGTCCATACATGGGTCACTGCCAGCCTTTGTTACAGCCCCTCACACCCCAACCCTAGAAGCCACCTTGCCTTATGTGACAGGCACTCATCAAGGGACACTATGGCTGTGTCCTCCCCTTCCCTGCCCCACAGCTGCACGGAGGTCGGAGAGCCCCACTTCCAATCACCCTGTCCCTACTGGGGTACCCTCTCCTCCCAGCCTTGTCCTCTCCCAGCATCCGTGCCCAAAACCTTGGGCAGTTTCTCTGGGGAGCTTCCCCCCACCCACATAGATGAGAGGTGGGAGCTTATCCAGAGCCCCCAGCCCTCACCCCCTCCTCCAATTAGAGTTGGTTTAATCTGCCCATCATCAGGCATGGGTCGTGAAAGTTGCACCCGGGGGGCTGTGGGGGGCGGGGGGGCGAGGCAAGCCCAGCGCATGTTCGCGGGTCTGCCATGGTAGTGCCTAGAAGCTCAGGCCGTCTGTGTTAAGGGTGGCGAGCATGGTCACCCTGAGAAAGCTCCTTCGAGGATGCTTGGGGCTGGGAGGCAGCGGGAGGCGCTGTGTGGAACCAGCCTCTGGAGCATTTCCCAAAGTCTGTTGGATAGTGTTTCTTGAGGATCTTTTTGAAAGAAAAGGAGAGGAAACAAAATAATACCAAGAATCTAATAATCATAGTCTCACCCATCTAATTCTGTAAAAACAATAGTATCTGGGTAGCAGTGGTGGCCAGAGTATAAAAGCATTCAACATTTGGCTAAAAGTGCAGACTTTGGCGCCCTAGTGTCAGCCCCGCCTCTTACTCTCTGTGTGACCCTGGGTGACCTCACTGCATCTCCCTGCTCTGTTTTCTCATCTGCGAAAGGGGACGAAGGTGGTAATAACGCCTGTGGCATGAAGTGATGTTTGGCCTAAGAACAAGCTCAGCTCTGAGAAATTGGTCAGGAGATGGGGCTGGAAAGGGACTCTTTCCACCTTCTGTTGCATTGGAAGAGTCAGAAATACTGTATCCTGCAGAAATTGGTTTTGTTCTAGAATAAATGATATCATTTAGGTAGAAAATATGAAGACAAATCAAATTGGGATTTTAGAATGCATGAGAACCTATCAAAGAAAAATATGTCCTCCTCCAGTTTATCTTGTTTGGTGACGTTGGTAAATTGGCTGCGTACTCCCGTCCTAGAGCACTTCCTTCGTGCCAAGTTCTATCTGGAGTCCTAGCAAGCCGCGCATCCTCAGGCGTACATTCCCAACACGCCTTCGGTGGGCGCTGTTGTTTTCTTCATTGTGCAGGTGAGAAATCAGAAGCTCAGAGAAGGTGAGTGCCTTCTCCAGGGCCTCGGGGCTGGCTAGTAAGTGGTGTGAAAAGTGAGCAGGGGCATTCTGACTCCGGAGGCTGCCCGTTTGCACACAGCAGTTAGACTCTCCTGAGTCCATGTCGATGGTTGGCTCTCAGCTGCCTCGGTCACATCGCTTCACTGTTCTTCATTTTGATTTTTGTTTTCAGAGTTCAGGTCGGTGGATATAGCTTTATTTATCTATATATCTTAGGTAGGAATGGTAAAATAAAACAAAGCTTCAGCATGTGAGTAAAAACTTCTATCTTAATACATCAGCGATTTATCTGGGGATGGGGAGAGATTCACCCTGCTGGGGCGTTCTTTCAGATGACGCTTCCTGCAGCCAACAGCGGGGGGGGGGGGGGGGCCAGGTTGCATTCCTGGGGGACACTGCTTGGGTAGACCATTCCTACCTGAATCTTCCCCTGACTCATAGGTTCTTTCTCATGCTGATTCACTCAGGACAAACCTCCTGCCTCTAAAGAATGGCTCTGTGGCATCTCACAACTCTAGGTAATCAATTGTGAAGTGACCTGATTGAGATATTTTATTATGGGGGACCAATAAACAACTGCTGACCCCTTGGGATGAAGCTGAAAAGGCGGGCGGGCTCCATGTCCTCCTTCCTTACCTGTCCACAGATAAGCTTTCATTCATGGAAATAATTGTTAAGCTGTTGGTTGGGATAGTCATTGAATACATAACTGATATTGCAGTACTGTTCTGAGGTTATACATGATCCGTCTCGTCTACCTCACACACGCACCCCTCCCCTATGAAGCAGCCACTGTCATGCTCCCCACGAAGTGGACGAAGAAACGCAGGTGAAGTGAGTGACCCCAGACCTCCCCACTAATGGCGGGCTTGTCTCCAGAGCCCGAGCTCTAAACTATAATGAGAGTCTATTGATACCTGAAACTCTTCCTCCAAGCCTGCATTAGATTTGAAAGTAAGAGGGGTCAAAGATAAATAACTGTAAAGAACAAGAAAAGAGGCAGAGAAGTATGGAAAGCGTCCGTATAAACCCAGAAAGCCAGTTGCCTGAGGAGACAGGCAGATCTGAGCACTCAGTAAGCCCCGAGGGTGTGTGTGTCTACCGCCCAAATGCAGTATCTGGTGCTGTGATCTCAATCCTGGGTCCTCAGGAAAAGGCAAGCGAAATCCCAGAACATTTAAGAAGGCAGGGAGAAGTCTGCTAATGGAAGAGATTTATGATATGCATTCACCCTTTGCATTGTCCAGTGTCACCACCACTGATACTTAAGAGTCAGCAGTTTGGTTACTGGAGTTATCCATGCTCCGTAGGCTCTCACAAGTTTTTCAGGACAGATCTTGGGGATTCCGGTTTTTGCTGCTGCTTGGCTCTACAACGCTTTTTAACATTCTTAAAATTCAGCTACCTATACCCTTTTGGTTTCTCCAGCCACTTTTGTTTAGATAATATGAACTGCTTTTGTAGATATTGACCCTGTTTCACTTAGTTCATTAGAAAAAATTTTCATACTCTTGAGAAAAGATGTTACTTTATACATAAAAAGTATATTAGTGAAAAGAAGGTTCAGATCTTATAAAAGGGTAATACTTATGCATGCAGCAAGAGATAAGTCTTACAGTAAGAATTTAGAATTCATAAATATTACAATATAATCATCATCCTTTGGCTTTGTTGAAAACTTAAAAGTTATAGTGTTGAACATTTCCTTTCTACTTTTATAAAAACTGTAACCGGATTATGTGCTTCAGATCCCCTTTTTCCCATTTGGCAAATTTAGCTACCCTTCAAGCAAATCTGTGTATACCAGACGATCAGCCCAAGAATGAAAATATGTAAATAAACAAACAAATGAACAGTAGTGTAGTATCAAGGTGAAAAAGCATTTTACTTTTCCTTAATGTTAGGAGACAAAAGGCTAAGGAGATTTTTCATCACTCTCCTTTACTTTGCACTTCTGGTGTGTGTGAATAGAAGATACGAGTGTTTGCGGACTTGTTTAGATGAGGAGTGAAAGAAGTTAGCAGGCTTGTCCTGTTCATCAGCACGCTCATGGCAGAATCAAGACTAGGGCTGCATCCCTTTATTCTGGGACCAGTGTTCTCCCTGCTTTTATGTCGAAGGTACCCTGGGTTCCATGACAGTTTCTCATTTCTAAGGTACCGTGAACCATACAACCTGAAATCACATTAAGCTCATGCTCGTACTCCATCTGACCCACTTCAAGAGCTCTGCCAAACTGTGCCTTGAATATCTCTGAAGGTGTCCACAATAGGTATTCAGAAGTGGATATTCATTTTGGACCCTAGTACTACGTGTTCAGACCACAGCAGATGTATGCCGCTGGTCCTGAGGGCCTCAGAAGAGGCATGTGAGCACAGAGGGCTATTAACCAGCTAAACAGCATCTTCATTTGGACTGTGCAGTTAGAATGTAAAGAATGGGTTGATGAAAAGAGGTTTCAAACCTTAATAAGGATTATAAGATAGGAGAATAGCATCCTCATGTTATACGATAGTTCGGACTTTTAAAGTGTTTTACTTAATACCTCTCTTCATGCTCTTTGCAAGTTGCTTAGCTCAAATCAAGTAGGTAAGCTCGATGTTTGGTCGGTTCCCAAGCATTTCACCTTACCCAGAAGAGCAGGCGTGTCCACAGCATGCATTACCGAGAGCTCACGTAGTCCTTACAGCCCTCCCCCCCCCCCCACCCCGCCAGGCATGAGGGAGCTGCAGTGCAGAGAGTAAGTTCACAGAACTAGTCGGGGGTGAATTTGACCCTCAGGTCGCAGAGCCTGGCTACGGGCTCTACACCGGTCATCCCCTCACCGTGCTGCCTCTGGCTCTCAGAATCTGCGCCTTCCCACCAGCTAGCCAGTGCACCTGAAATGTCCATTACTAGATCACTTCCCACACGTGCTGTGCTGGCCCTCATGCGTTTTTCAAGGAGAGAATTTTGTAACTGCTCATAACACATTTACTGTGTGGAGGGACTGTTGGAGCAGGATGGAATCTGTTTGTTGGGTTATCTGCTTAAAAGCTGAAAAGTTTTTCTTTTGACCCTTTATGATTTTCACTCTTGGAACAGATGATCTTAGTTGAAAGTCAAAGAAGAGTTGAGTTCTCTGGAATACCTGAACCATGAACCATTCGTGGTTTTATACCTGACATTCCTGATGTACGTGTTAAATCCCGTTTGTTTCTCATGGTTTCCGTTACTTCTTCATAAATGTGTTCAACTAGATCTTTGTCCAGGCCACCAGAGTGTAGGGTGAGTCTCTGGAGGCAGGGTTACGGCGCAGGAGAAGTGCTATAGGCAGGTTTCTCTCCCCTCACTGTGAGCAAGCAAGGAAACGTCACCCAAAATCTGGGGCTGTAGTTGCATCATCTGTAAAAATGAATGTTAGGCCAGATTATCTTTGAAAGGCCATTCCTGCTCTGAAAACCAGTATAATTATGACAGGGTGTTTGATAAATGCAGTCAGTGGGTGCATTTTCAATACTGACAATGTGTATAGGAAGCAAAAATCTGTTTTCTCAAGAACCTCCTTTGCTGTGAGTTCCCATCTCACGGATTGGGAGATGCACTGCAGTAGGAGCAGTTGGAGACTGTTGAAAGAACTCGGAAGAGCATGTGGACGCAAGAGAAGGTCCAGCTGTTCTTGGTCTGGGAACACTGGCATTAGTGCAATGGAGAAAAATGCTGTAATTTGGAGGATGGGGCTCTTAGTGTTGCAAAATGGAATGTGAGAGATTACAGTCCCTTGTCATGGTGGAAGCAGCTTTCTGATTTATTGAATCTGTGCCTTCCTAGCAGTTTGTCATTGCACTTGAAATATCCATGATTAGGTTTCTCCCACAGGTTGCAGTGTTGTGTCCAAACACGTGATTTCAAGAAAGGATGTCTCGTAACTGCACATTACATCCATGCTGTGATACTGACTCTCGAGACAGGATGCAGGCACAGTTGTTTGATTGCCTGCCTTAACGCTGATGGGCAGACTTCCCTACGAGGACAGGACCCACTCACAGGAACTTGTGTGACAGTGGCTAAACTGTATGGAGCAGCCTGAAAAGGGAAAACTTACCTGGACTAGGTCAATCCATGGTGATCTGTCTCTAGGACCTCTTTGACTATCCCATAAAGAATCAGATCTAGTAGTACACTCTGTTCGTTTAGGAGCCAAAATGCAGGTCCATGAAAATGGAAGAGCCGGAGTTACTTGGCTCATTCACCCATTCAAGTAGACCTTCCTGAACCCTTACTGTGTTCTAAGAGTATTCTAGAAAGTGGGATATCCCAGGGAACAAGACACAGGCCCTGCCTTGAAGGTCAGAACTTACAGATCAGACTTTCGCTGTCAGTCAACTGTTTTCCCTTGAATATCCTTGCAGTTTTATTCGTTTCCTTGCATCACAGTAAAAAATTTAATTGTACCAGTCATTAACAAAAATCAAGATGGAAACTAACCCGCTGTCGATTTTTCCACTCACTCAGAGAAGCGTCCTGCGGCCCCTGGGCCAGTTACAGGTTTCACAGTGCGTTTTTGTGGTGGCGTTATCATAAATATACCACAAGAGCAGGGCCCTCAGCTTGGTAGAACTTGTCACAGCTTTGGATTGTGTCCTCTCATTCTTTCTTAGAGGCTCATGTGGTTTGGGTGACATTTTTCAGATGAAGTATAAAAATATCTTGGGACAAGTTTCTCTTTTCAAGTTTTTTTTAAAACTCTTTTCATGCACTGTTACCTCATATTTCCCTCCAAGGACTGGGGAGCAAGCCTGCAGTCAAGGGGCCATCCCCACTGCCAGCACACGAGCCAGTCCAGGGATGCAGGCCTAACGCCTATAAACTGCCTTTCAGAGCAAATACTGAGGCTCTTGTGCTGTGCTCATTCTATATTTTAAAAGATATTATTGGGGGTGGGCCACGGTGGCTCAGCAGGCAGAGTTCTCACCTGCCATGCCGAAGACCCAGGTTCCATTCCCGGTGCCTGCCCATGCAAAGAAAAAAAAAACATATATCGGGATGTGAAAAATTGGAATAGTGACTGTAAGCTTCATATAAATGTTAAATTCCTGGAACTTGGTCATTGCTCTTAGGGTGGTTACATAAGTGAATATCCCTGTTCTTGGGGAAGTTACATGGCGAAATTAGGTATTCAAGGAGCAGGATGTGTACACCCACTCTCAAGGGTTCAGGAAATGGGTTGATAAGACAAGGCAGGCAGGCAGAAAGATAGGTAGGTAGATAGGCAGACAGACGGATGGATGATTGATGGATAGATACAGTGATACTGCAAATGTGGCCAAATTTAAAAATTGATGGATCTGCATTGGAGGGGTGGCTTGTAGGATATATAGGAGTTCTCTGATGGGGGTTTGTTATTTTTTAAACTGGCCCATAAGTTTGAAAGTATTAAAAAAAAAAAAAAGACAGGTAAATTTTAGTTAAGTTTACAACCTGCTAACCATGGAACTTCACATATTTTAAGGTCTTCAGAAAACACTTGCTTACTGAATTGTTGTAGGGATCTCTTTGGCTTCTTAAAATAAAAATATTTCAGCTATAGATTGGATGGTGGGTCCTCAATCTGATCAGTTTTTCAGAATTATTCCTGTGAAGTGTGCTGCGTTGAAACAAGCCCAAGATTTAAAAGACTTAAGTTCTTCGTTGGTCATACACAACTTCTTAATCAGTGTGCCTTTTGGTTTTCACTTCTGTAAAATGGGGATATTAGTCTCTAACCCACAGAGCTATGGTGAAGAAGGAAGCAGAGCATGTGCGTGAAAAAGCATGGCAAGTTAAAAGCCACAGTAAATGTGAATTGTTGTTCTTATTACTGTTGGCCAAGTTCCAACTAAGAGAACTAGAAAGGGACTTCAATTAAAATGAAAATCTGCAGGAAACTCTGAGCTGTGAACTCCATTCTTCACCCCATGGAGACATGAGTCACGTGAAGGTGTAAATAACTGATAATAGACAACTCCTGGTCTACCGAGGAGATTTGCAGTTTAACAGACTCAAAACCTTTACCTCGGGGTGGCATAGCCATGTGATCCCAAAACCCTGTTGCTCATTACATACCTGCAGGAATGGAGTGTGGGCACAGGAATGGACTTTTGCACGCTGGTGTTAATGGCATCAGTGCTCCTGGTCCACAATGAATGGAGGTGCCTGAGGGTATAATGACTGAGGAGCAGAGAAGGGAACTGTGGGGTATACATACAATGGACTGCTGTGCCACCGTGAGAAGGAATGAAGTTGTGAGGCGTGCAGCTAGTTGAATGAACCTTAAGAGCTGTGTGGTGAATTGAAATGTCAGGAACAAAAAGTCAAATATTACCATGCCTCAATTATATGAACTATAATATAAAAATTCAGTGAACTAAAGCCAAGCACGTGGGTTTATCAGGTTGGGGCTTATTGTAAAGGGTCCTAGATTGTAAGCTCTTACGGCAGTCACATATATTCAGAAAGTGTGACTATTAATTCTAAATTCTCAGAAACTGAGCTGTTTTTATATAACATGGTCTTTCCCAGAAACTTCGGGTGTTTATGTGACACCTGAGACTCAGTTAGAGCTCTGTAGCTATGAAAGTCAGCAGTTCACCATATAGGAACTGTTTAAAAAGTTGAAAAAGTGATCAGACATCAAGTAGAGATGTGAATGAAGCTGATTTGTATAGGACTAAGGTATATCAAAAGACTGGGTAAAGGATGATATTGTCCATATCTTAAGATTTCAACTTCTGTGTGAGATTGAAGGGAGAGATGTTTATTTGGTACAAAATTTATATTTTAGGTAGTGCATTTCCTCATTTAACTTGTATAGTCAGTTTAGTTGAACACCATAAGTACATGGAACCTTGAATACGTCGTGAGATTTTGTTGGTGTATGCAGGTTGAGTGATGCCCCTATACATCCCAGAGTGATTTGGACAGTGAATAAAGAAGTATTTGCAAAGTCCACTTGGGGAAATGGGGAGAAAGGGGGCAAGATTCAACTTCCCCATTTGGAGAATTTCTGATACTCTTGCAAGCAGTGGGGACAACCAAATCAATAGGCTGAGCCCCCAATCTCGGGGTTTGCCCCAATGAAACTTATTCCTGCAAAGGACGGGCGAAGCCTACTTAAAATTAGGCCCAAGAATAACCCCCTAGTGAATCTCTTTTGTTGCTCAAATGTGGCCTCTCTCTCTCAACCAACACGGCAAGTGAACCCACGGCCCTCCCCCCCCCCCCACACACACACACACGGGACATGACTCCCAGGGGTGTGAATCTCCCTGGCAACGTGGGACAGAAATCCTGGGCTGAGCTGGGATCCAGCATCGAGGGATTGAGAAAACTTTCTTGACCAAAAGGGGGAAGAAAGAAATTAGAAAAAATGAAGTGTCAGTGGCTGAGAGATTTCAGACAGAGTCGAGAGGTTATCCTGGAGTTATTCTTACACATTATATAGATAACCATTTTCAGTTCATGGCATATTTGAATGGCTGGAGGGAAGTACCTGAAACTGTAGAGCTGTGTTCCAGTAGCCTTGTTTCTTGCAGATGATCATATAATGATATAGCTTTTTCAGTGTGACTGTGTGATTGTGAAAACCTTGTGTCTGATGCTCCCTTTTATATAGGGTATGGAGAGATGAGTAAAAAATATGGATAAAAAATAAACAAATAATAGGGGGACAAAGGTTAAAATAAATTGCATGGAAATACTAGTGTCAATGAGAGGGAGAGGTGAGGGATATGATATGTATGAGTTTTTTTTTCTTTTTATTTCTTCTTGAGTGATATACAAGTTGTAAAAAAATGATCATGGTGATGAGTATACAACTATGTGATGGTATTGTGAGCCACTGATTTGTACACCATGTATGGAATGTTTGTATATTAAGAATGTTTGTGTTTGTATGTTGTTTTATCAATTAAAATATTTTTTAAAAAACCTTTAATTTAAAGGATTGATATTCTGGAAGTTATATTTTAAATATCATCCAGAAAATGAGGATAGTCATGACTTAAAACTTATTTATGGCTGTTTCAAATTAAGGCTTTAAATGTTGGGAAAATATATTATCTCTTTCCTTACCTGCATTTACTTAACATGATCGTTTTGACATTGCATACCTGTGGTAACTGCAAATAGAGCACTCTGCACCTTACACATAAAAGTTGGACGGAAGAATTTCTGAGTATCAGCTACCCCAAAGAGCTCCTAAGATTCCTTTGTGTCCCCGAGGCCTTGGCGAGAGAGAGCTTTAAAGCCAGTATACACCTTTAAGAAGTTGAGCATTTCTGAGATGGGGACATATCTTGTAATAGTTGTGCAAATTTAATGTACTTGTGTTTCTCCGCCCATCCACCCTACCCCCTCAGAAAATCTGTAATTAAAACAGTGCTGCCTCTTCTAATCCGTACTTCTTAAAACAGAGAAAATCCAGCCTTTCACGGAAACCGAAGCATCATATTGCTTCAGAAATGGGAAAAGAGCGTTTATAGACATTCCCTTGCCAATTTCATGATTCTTAAGAAACATCATTTTATGTAATGAACAAATTACTGAGTTCTTTGATGGTAAACCTCTTTTTTCCCCAGCATTTTTTATTGTGAAATATGACATATATACAAAAAGCAATAAATTTCAAATATACTGTAACAAGTTTTACAGAACAAATTTCAGAGATTGGTATGGGTTACAGATCCACAATTTTGGGGTTTTCCTTCTAGATTCTCCAAGACACTGGAAAATAAAAGAAATATCAATATAATAATCCAACAGTCATACTTACTTGTTAAATCCTATCTTCTCTATTATAACTCCACCTTCTCCTTTGATCCTTCTCCCACTCTTTAGGGGTATTTGGGCTATACCTATTCTAACTTTTTCATGTTGGAAGGGGCTGTTGATAATATGGGATAGGGGGATGGAACTGGTTGATGTTCTGGGGAGGCTGGGCCCTCTGCATTTCAGGATTTACCTGGCCTAGGAACCCATCTGGAAGTTGTAGGTTTCTGGAAAGAAACCATAGCATGTGACACTTTTATAGAATCTCAGATAAAGCCCTAGGTGTCTTTAGGGTTAACAGAAATGGTTTTGGTTAGGGTTTGGCAAACCACGGAAAATAGAAATGTCAAGCTGAAGCTTGCGTAAGAGTAGCCTTCAGAACAGGCTCCTAACTCCGTTTGAACTCTCTTAGCCGCTGATACCTTATTTTGCCGCATTTCTTTTCCCCCTTTTGGTCAGCAAGGCATTGTTGGTCCCATAAAAACCTCATCTTTTGTGAGAATTATAAAGTACGTGGTACATTTAATCATTATATATAAGAAAGAATAATGAAAGGCACAGATTAGCTGTGAGGACATCCTGAACTGCACGCAGGAACCAAGCCACCATTATCCCACCTTCTGGGGGAAAGCCTGGAAAGGAATGGTGCTGCCAGCAGGGCAAGGGTCACAAAGTATCTCAAAATTAGATTTGTTTAGGTAAATAAAGTAAATGTTATCCTTAGGAGTGCATAACAGGAAGCATGTTTAATACATCCACTGTGGCACTTTTTATAAGCAGAGACATCTGTAAACAACCCATGTGCTCATTAACAGGAGAATGGACACACAGCACTTGGAATAGTCACATATTGAAATATTACACAACAGCGAAAAGGAATGAACTGACATGCAGCCATGGGGGCCAGTGAGTAACTCGTGTGTCAAAAGATTGTATACGGGGCAGGCCGCAGTGGCTCAGCAGATAGAGTTCTCGCCTGCCAAGTCGGAGACCGGGGTGCGATCCCAGTGCCTACCCATGCGAAAAAAAAGATTATAGACGATACGATTCCTTTTTATGAAGTCCAGAAACAGGCAAAACCAAATGCTGTATTGTTTCAACATATACATTTTTTTGATAATTTTTTTAAAAGAGGCAAGAATGAGAATCCCAGTAATCAGGATAATGGTGGAGGCAAAGAGGCAGGATGAAGATGAGAACATAGGTCATTGTCATTTACTGATAATGTCTAGTGGGGAAATGGAAGGAAGGGTCCCGGGCGGTCATTACACTGTGAAGCAAATGAATGATGAAGTTAAAGAGGACTGTGTGAGAGCCAGTGAGTACTGTGTTGTTTTCCTGCCCTAGTCATCTGCAGTCCATGTGGAAAAGAAATTAGAATCTTCTAACTGGTTAACATAAACATTAACTTCTGTTATTTTTCTTGTATCTTGACCTGTTCTATAGAAAAAAAAGTTCTGTGGATTATATTGAAAGGACTAGATGAGCATAATGCATCCTAAAGAGAATCATCAATCTTGAGAGTTTTATCTGAGATTTGTACTATCGTGATAGATGACTGTTCTAGTTTACTAGCTGCCCGAATGCGATACACCCCTTTTAAAAAGGAGAATTTATTAAGTTGCTAGTTTATAGTTCTAAGACTGTGCAAATGTCCAAATTAAAGCAAAACTAGAGAAATGTCCAAACTAAGCATCCAGGGAAAGATACCTTGGTTCAAGAAGGCCGATGAAGTTCAGGGTTTCTCTCTCAACTGGAAGGGCACGTGGAGAACATGGTGATGTCTGTTAGCTTTCTCCCCAGGCTTCTTGTTTCATGAGGCTCCCCCCAGGGCATTTTCCTTCTTCATCTCCCAAGGTTCCTGGGCCCTCTTGGTTCTACTGGCTGTTTCCAAAATGTTTCCTTTTTTAAAAGTTTCCAGTAAACTGATCAAGACCCACCTGGAATGGGTGGAGTCACATCTCCATCTAATCAAAGGTTAATGCCCACAATTGGGTGGGTCACACCTCCGTGGAGAAAATCCAGCTTCCCACCTTCAGTACTGAATAAGGTATAAAAGAAACAGCTGCCACCACAAAATGGATCAAGATTAAAACATGGCATTTCTAGGCTACATCATCCTTTCAGACTGGCACGGTGATGATGTTCTAAAGTTTGCTGCTGCAGTTATTAAGTTTATTACTGCCGTGAAGCCAAAACCTGATTATTCCGAGGACATAGGAGAAATTCCGTCAACATCTCTAGATGTCACTCTGTAATTCTGCTTCATATCAAACCTCCCATCGCGTGCTGGCGGTTCCTCTTGCCGCCTGGTGCCCGCAGCCTGAGTTTGGTTCCAGTTCTGCCCTTACAAGTGGCAGCACCTCCGTGAGCCTCATTGAATTTGTAATTCTGTGAAATGGGCCACGATCGTGTCACCTGCTCACCGAGTTAACATACGTAAAACATGAGGCTCAGTGTGTGCATGTAGTAAGTACTCTCCATTAGCTGTTCAGAAGAAAAACATTTTTAAATCACTTTCAGGTGATGTGTGCAATACAAAGTGACCGCATCAGTACACATCAGCGTGGCCAGTCCTTTATATGAACATATTCTCTAGACCCGCGCTGACCCAGTACACAAATGGGAAATATAACATGAGCCAGAAATGAGAATCACATCTGTAATGTTACATTTTCTGATAGCCTCACTTTTAAAAGTAAAAGGAAACAGTATGTCCGAAGTGGAATTTCACCATGAAATTTTTATAAGTTATTATGAGAAATTCTTGTGCATGTGAAATATAACACATATACCAAAAAAAGCAATAAATTCAAAGTACATTATAACAAGTAGTTACAGAACAGATTTCAGAGTTTGGTATGGGTTACAGACCCTCAATTTTAAGTTTTTCCTTCTAGCTGCTCTGAGATACTGGAAACTAAAAGAAATGACAATATTATGATTCAGCATTCCTACTCCTTTGTAAATCCTGTCTTCTCTGTTATGACTCCTCTTCTCCTTTGGTCCTACTCCCTGTCTCTAGGGGTATTTGGATTATGCTTACTCTAACTTTTTCAGGTTGGAAGGGGCAGTTGATAATATGGGGTAGGGGGATGGAACTATCTGATGTTCTGGAGAGGCTGGGCCCTTTGCGTTCCAGGACTTATCTGGTCCAGGGACCCATCTGAAGGTTGTAGGTTTCTCGAAAGTTACCCTAGTGCATGGAACTTTGTAGAATCTTAGATAGCGCCCTAGATGTTATGAGGTCTTTCTCTATTTTTTTTTTATTAAGTCTTTGGAATCCAGTGCGTGTTTTTGTACTGGCAGCACATCTTATCCTAGACACGTTGCCAATGCTCGAAACCTCATGCTGATAAGCGGCTGCAAAAGAGTGGCTTATTCTCTCCCCGCCTCAGCGTGCACTGTGCTGATGGGGTCAGGACCACGCGGGAGGCCTCTTCTGGGGTTATTTGTCCTCTGATGAGGAGGGGGACTCATCTCCAAGTCCCCCAGTGGCGCCTGCTCTCTGGGGAAAGGGTCCCTTCTGTCCTTAGGGCCCACTGCCCCCTGTGGTGGGCGGGGACGGCTTTAGCTGAGCAACAGGTGGGTGGCTGCATGTTGCCTGCTAGTGGGGCTCAGTGCACGCATCTCGGATCCCCCCAAAGTTGACCAGAACCTCCTGTTCTTTTAGAACCTTCTCCACACCCCCTCTCTGTCTTTAGGCCATGCTTCTAACCCTCCCAGGTCACCCGCTGCAGAACATCGGGGCTGGAGCCAGCCACATGGCCCTTTCCACACCGACAGCGTGGCCTCAGCCGGCCCTGCTCTCTGTGCATCCGGCATGTGTACCTTGAGGCATCTTTACCTGGCCACCTTTCACCAAGACACCCTGTGGTTACACGAAAACGCTCTCAGCTGTGCTTTTGAAACATCCTCTCCTTGGTGCCTTTGCTCAAAAAGAGCCACGATGTTATGTGTTGCGGAGGCAGATGGTGTGATTTTGTTCTTTTCGCTTTGTTTCATGCATGTGCTTTTTAGGGCATTTGGTAATTCACTGAAAACATACAAATTAGCATTTTGCTTTTCTGAGTCAAGTTGTTGACTCTGGTCTGTGTGTGCTAAAAAGGATCTTATTCTTGAATCTGAGCAGGATATATAAAGGAGCATTCTCTTTCTGCCTCGGTGGAATTAAAAATAAAATGTTTAAAGCCTTAAGGAAAGAAACTTATCATTGCAGGTTCTGGGGAATTATGAGAAAGCTGTGTGGGTCAGATTGTCCTGTGCATAAGAGAGTCAGAAAAGTGGGAGGAAATAGATGATTCACGGTGTGCAAAGCATTCAAGTTTGGAAAAGGGGGAATAAACAAGAGGAATTACTCAGTGACTACTATTTAAAACTGGAAACAGAAGACAGCGCAATCATGTATGAAGAGAGAAAGTTCCAGATATAACATTTTCTGTTTCTCCCGAGCCTGGAGTTACTGTGATTCATCCTTCTTGTCAGTCCTTTGCTCAGATTTTGTCCCTTCTCAGACTTTGAAAATGAACATCTCATTTTTCCTACTGGAGGGAGAGGTAAAATCTTCTAGAAGCTTTTATACAAGGTTTTGCCCCAGTGGAATGTGGAAGTTGGTCTAGAAAGCAGAAAGTTGAGGAGGTACATGAAAGTGGAGATGAAGCTTAGGTCAGTAGAGCTGGACCCTTCATGATTTCCTGTAAGGTCAGCCTTTAGGGGAATCTCTGGGAATCTGGAATCGGTGTTCACATTTGGAGAATAAAAGAGTGGGATGCCGTGGGAACCAATTAGGAAACTCACGTGCCCCCGAAAGCCTCCCGGGAAGTAGAACAATGGAAAAATATAAATTTCCGAACTCTGTACCAGCTAGAGAAACGAGGATGCTTAAGCCACTCGGACTGGCTCTCTCTCTCTCGCTCTTGCTCTCTCTCTCTCGCTCTCTCTCTCTTCCTCACTCTCGCTCTTTCTCTCTCTCTCTCTTTCTGTCTTTCCTAGATTGAGTCCCAGTCAGTGTATCTGAGACCAGAAGGGATCGTTCTGCCCAGCTGCTAGTGGGATTCTCCCTTCCCTGCAAAATATCAAAACTCGTTTCGGCTCCTAATGGGTTACATAGCAAGCTCTTCTGCCTCCTTCTGTGTCGAGCTGTTATTGAAGGTCTTTATAGATTCCCACCCACTTTCAACCCACTCTCCTGGCAGTTGAAAGGCATATGAATTCCTTTCTCAAGGGAGAAAATGATTCAAGTGGAAGAAAATGACTGTTCCTTGTTCTAAAAAGGAGAGAGAAATAGAAAGTGGCGCCCATCCCCCCTCGTTATTCCTCGCCCAGGAAGGGGCATTAAAGACCCGGGGTGGGGGCTTCTGACTGAGAAATCGCAAGGGAAGTTGGTCCCGTCCACCTTTTATGCACTTATTTCAGCTTGTAATTCATGGCCCTGAAATGTGACACACGTCCTCACAAGACACGATGCTGGCCCAGGAGGAGATAGCTGTGACTGAGAACCCTGTCCCCCAGGGCAGTCGGACATGATGTGCCAAAGTCACTGAGACCAAAATGAGAACGAAGAAAGAGGAGAGGGGACTGTAAACGAGATGAATTTGTTTCTCTCCCTTTGCGCACTGGAACTTCCACTGGAAATGAACAAATGTTGGGGAGGGTCAGTTCTGAATGAGAGACAGTGTTTGGTGATGATTCTTTTGCATGCGGCTAAAGAAGTGTGGTGTGATGGATTTTCATACATTTCCATTTCAGTCGTTTTATATTTTGTGAGCCTCTTTTCATAATATCTCTGTTACTTCAGCTTATCCTTGTCGATCCCCTGAGGATGAAACTTTTGCTCAACTTATGTCCACGTAGCTCTGGCCCTGTACATGGCCGGGTGCTCGGGGCTAGGGGATGGGAAAAGCTTTAGGAAGAATCCCTGTTCTGGGGCTCAGGTCTAATTAGAAAGGCAAGGCCAGTATCAAGAGACCATAGGATTTAACTAAATCCTGGCTTAAAAAAAAAAAAAAGGTCCCTGTTCCCTACAAACAAATATAAAGGAAAATTAGTCTTATCAGCAAATGGCGAATTTCAAGGCAATGCAACCTGTATCTCCTTAAGATATATAGATATTAGAGCCAAACTCTTTGCTAATTGCAAATCACCTTTTGGACAACAGCTATTGTGCCTGGAAGGCACAGTAACTCAGGCTGTTCTTGGCACTTATAGCCTGATCATAATTTTATCCTTAGTGACATTTTGCGACACTGGTATAAGGTTTGGTTACAGAGCATTTCAGATTTTGTTTGGCATCACTCAGTAGCCATCATTTAATGAATAAAAGTTACACCCGCTTGGGTACTTACCTGTATTTAAAATGTTTATTTCGTGAAGTTTCAGTGTGCATTTAGGGACTACCTGCTTGATGGGCTCATGGGCAAAGCGTTGTGGATTGGCCAATAAGAAAGGCATCAAGTGGATTTGGACACCAGGTATTGTTGACATTGCCAGTGTCACATGTCCATCCTCATGCTTTTATTTCCTGTTGTCCCCAGTAAATCAACTCTTGGGTAAACCTGTAGTTATTAGCATGACCAGGCCTTCGAGAACCTTCCGTCGCCCTGAGAACTTCTCCTGGGTCATGGATAAAGGCATTATTCCCAGATCGGCTGCGCTTGAGAATCACTTGGAGAGCTTTTAAAGCAGATCCCTCGGCCCTGTCCTCAAGGAGTTTGATGCAGGACTTCTTGGGAGAAGGGATAAAGAATCTATTTTAAAGCTCCCCCAAGGCTTCTGACTGCTGGTGAGGGCTGGCAGTCAGCAGAGCAGAGGGCGGTTCTCCGCCTAGGGGACTTAGAACATTCTGGAACTCACAGTGGACCACCCCTGGGTGGCAGCCAGCGCGGACTGCCCAGTTACAGATACAACACCGCTTTCGCGAGAGTTCCTGTCCACCATCCCTGTGATAGCCGGACTTTCTTATAAGCCTTTTGATACGTGCAGTTCAGAATAAATCTTGATTCATTAAAGGTTATCCCCAGCATGTTTACCTAGCAGCGGAATGTGTCTGATAATTAAACGTAACGTGTTGTTTGTAAAGAGGATTGAGCCCACCACTTCTGTCTCCAGACCCCGCTCTCTGTGGGTCCCTGTCCCCCCTCACGCTGGGTCCCCCACCTTGGTGCACAACGGCCTGTGTCCCAGCTCCCATCTCCTGCCAGGCCTGTCCCCGCGGGGCTCCGGCCAGCCCTGCCTGGCGCACGGGAGTGGTGGACGCAGGATTTGCTGGGAAGCCCAAAGTCACGGTGATAAGCCGTGTGCTTCGGAGTGCCAGGATGTTCCTCAGAGCTTTCACTGCAGCTGTGAAGCAGTGGCCCCCAGCATCCCTTTTCATCACAGGCTGCTGCCAGATAGTCATGCATTTAAGATAGTCATGCATTTAAGCCCAAGAAACGAGTGATAAAGGAAG
Source organism: Myrmecophaga tridactyla (assembly GCA_004026745.1). Classification (NCBI taxonomy): domain Eukaryota; kingdom Metazoa; phylum Chordata; class Mammalia; order Pilosa; family Myrmecophagidae; genus Myrmecophaga; species Myrmecophaga tridactyla. The sequence continues at coordinate 55,139 of PVIY010004793.1, read as the reverse complement.
CTGAAGTGGTTTTTAAAATTCTGGCATCTGCAACTTTCTCCAGTTGTGTAGAATCTGAATGATGGATTCCATGTTCTCACAACTCTCTAAAGCTTGGATGACTCTACGCACATAACATTAGGTCATGGAACCTGTGAAACATATTCTGTGCGGAAGATGATGTTATCTGGGGAAATCATATAGTAAAGCTATTTATTTTTATCTAATAAAATTAATCACTTTATGGATTGTGAACATAAACAAAACACCCCTTTTAAGTAGATTTTTAAAAAATAACGTACACTGGTGTCTTTTTCATCCTACTTAATTATATAAATACCTTTATCTTGGCATTTGCTACCATAATTTGGAAATAATCTTAGCTTGACACAGAGCTTTACATGCTGTTGAAACAAATAAGGCTCATCTGATTTTCAGAGGAAGTATAAAGAAGGTCTAGACCCAGAGTGTATAGAAAAACCTTATTATTAAATGTCACTATAACGAGATATAGTCTGTAACCCAATGACACTAATATGTGTCATGTAAAAGAAAATATTCTGTTTGAAGCTAAAGACATTACAAGTCTGCCCATGCCAAAAAAAAAAAAAAAACCCAGACATTACACATTTTATTACTAGGATATATAGGAATAGTTGAAGAAGGAAAGGCTCGGGTCATTGTAACAAAAATGGGGAGAAAATTCTAGGAAACCAAGTTAAAAGCTTCCATTTCCTAGATTTTGTTAATGGCTTGGGAAAGGCGCCCTTTTTAAAAATAAAGAGATGCCAAATGTCTTTAAAGTAGGCATTAAAGTGGAAGACTGGTTTTTAGCAGTTTGAGTAAACTCAGGCCATCCTTTCGGGGGTTGTTGACAGCTGTTTCCCCGGGAGGGTGTGGTGGCAAAGGTGCCAGGGGACACTCAGAGCCCTGTTTCACTGGGCCCTTAACACAACTGCAGGGACAGAAGAGCTCTCCAGAAAGTTTACTAGCTCCTCACAATTCCCCCAGCTCTGAGCGCGTGACATCATCGTGACCTCAGGGATGTGTTGTTTTCAGAAGTGTGGCATTCACACTGGAAAGATGGGCTGCATCTTTAATGCAGATTCCTCAGGGTTTTCTTTTTTAAACACTATTTTATTCAGTAATTTTAACACTAAAATGGGAGGGGGAGGGATGGTGAGGATGAATCTTCTACCATGTTTCATTTTTATCTCTTTGACTCCTTTGACAGGTGCAAAACATAATGTAAAATTCTGTGGCTTGCAGCCTGACTCTTGGTTTAAATCTTCTATTAAAACGATCTCATCAACTGCAAATGTTCTAAAAAATGATCATAGTAATGCATATATATTGTAAGCCATCCATTACACCCCATGAATGGAATGTTTGTGTATTAAGAATGTTTGCGTTTGTATGTTGTTTTGTCAATAAAAATATTTAAAATAAAAAAAAGATCTCATCACTTCGTAAAACAAAACTCAGAATTTCACGGAGTAAGAGATCCCGATTTCAGGGAGGATGAGGTTCCCAGTTCCCAAAGTTGTATTCTGATGAAGCTGTCACTTTCAGTGGCCATGAGGGAAAGCACAGGCGATTTCGTTAAGTTTGTCCTCAAGGCCTGAAGTTGGCCCTTTGCTAAAAGGTTTGTATGGGTTGTTAAATCTCAGTTAGGCTTCTAATGAAGATTTCCATGAAAGTGACCTCGAAAATCTAGAGCAATCTAAAGGCCACAGTTATTTTTAAACTCTCTGCCTGTTTGCATCTTTGCTACCTGCAGGAGCACGGGGACAGCCAGGTGTTTTTCTGTAGCCACAGCAGAAGCATCTCCCCTGTTGGGTATTGGAGACACTGGGGCGGGAGGGGCAAGGCTGGGAAAGCCTTAGGGATGCTATTTGCCTTCTCAACAGAAGGCGATTATCAGGAGATCATGCTTGTTTGTTTGAAATAAATGAGCTGATTTCTCTCCTGGGTGTTTCTCTTGGTAAAACATTTTAAAAGCTATTATCAAGGGGGGGGTGGGGGTGCAGCCTGTAACCAGCTCTTCACTCTCTAAATAAGATACCAAGCTCATATAGTAGCCCCACAGAAGCTGAAAGAAAAATCAGCCCACTGACACCAAAAGCGAGGCTGTCAGCTGCTTCAGCAGCACGTGTTTACGGAGCAGTCTGCTCCTTTCGGGTTAGACCCAGAGCCAGGTGAGAGAAAGGACTTGGGAGGCAAGCCGCATTCCCACGTACATCCCTGCAGCAACCCAGGTGCACACGCAGCCCCCAGGGCCTCCCCTGCCTCACTTGCAGCCCGTCAACAACCCTCTCCAGGCTCCCTGGCATCTGTTTCTCCAGCCCAGGGAAGCTGGGCCACTCAGAGACACCTGTTACGCTATTTTAAAAAAAAAGTTTTTACACGTGGAATATAACATATATACAAAAAGTAATAAATGCTAAAGTACATGTAAACAAGTAGTTATGGAGCAGATTTCAAATTTTGGTATGGATTACAGTTCTACAGTTTCTGGTTTTTCCTTCTAGCTGCTCCAAGACACTGGAAACTAACAGAAATAAAAATATAATGATTCAGCAGTCATGTTCTTTTATTAAGTCCTATCTTCTCTGTTATAACTCCTTCTCCCTTGGTCCTTCTCCTAATCTCTAGGGATATTAGCCTATGCCCATTCTGACTTTCTCATGTGGAAAAGGGTGTCAAACATATAGGGGTATAGAATTGACACTCTTGGAGAGGCTGGTCCTTCTGGATTTCCGGACTTTTCTGGCCTAGGAACCATCTGGAGATTATAGGTTTCTGGAGAGTAACTTAGTGTGTGAAACTTTTGTAGGATTTCCAGTAGAGCCCTAGGTGTTCTTTAGGATTAACAGCTTGGAGCTCAGCAAGCCATGACAATTAGCAATATCTAGATGAAGCTCGCATAAGGGTAGCCTCCAGAATAGCCTCTTGACTCTGATCTCTCTTAGCCACTTATGCCTTGTTTTGTTACATTTCTTTTCCCCCTTTTGGTCAGGAAGACACTGTCAATTCCACAGCGCCAGGGCCAGGCTAATTCCGGGAATCAGGGAGGCTTTCACCCTTGAATGTCAGTCCCACGTAGGAGGAGGGTAATGATTTTCCTTGCATACTTGGGCTTAGAGAAAGGCCACATCTGAGCAACAACAGAGGTTCTCTGGTAGCAACTTTTAGGCATAGGTAGGCTTAGCTTCTCTACTACAGAAAAAAATTTCATAAGAACAAGCCTCAACATCAAGGGTTTCTATTAACGTGGGAGCCTCTAATGTTTGAGAGAGTATCAGGCGTTTAAGAGTTCCATATTTTTTTCTCCCATCCCTCAAGGGACTTTGCCAGTAGTTTTAATTATCCGCCCAACTGTTATCATTTTTATTTTCCCTTTCCAACTTCCTTGGATTCAAGCTCACTTCCTTTCCTGGATCCCTATGACTTTCATAATCAGTACCTCACCATTAGTCCCCATATCATTTTCAGTACTGCCTTTTAATGTTTTTTAAATTACTGTATGAGTTTTAGCCACAGTATCCCTGAACTCAATTAGTAAGTTCCCAGAGAACAGATCTGTGGCTTATACTTCTGGTCTACCTCCCCAGCGCCTCATCTTGTGCTGTAACCTATAAGGTTACAAATGTCCTGAGGAAAAAAAAAGTCACCTCTTTCTCATTCATTGGAATAGCCCTAACTCCTGACATTGCCCTGAGTTCAGAGTTGGAACTCAGTTACTTGTGCACTGATGATAAGTTTTTTAAGACAAGGTAGTCCTTGTTTTGAAATGTGCTTGAAAACTACCATCAGGGTGACATGATAATGCACCCTCCATGAGATTCTTCACATTCCATTCATGGAAAAGAGGTCATTGTGAAGTGCCTCAATAACATTAGGTATGTTTTTATAGTCCAGGCCTGTTTTAGTATTGAAACGTGTCATTTCCCAAAAAAACTGCGTGAATTTGAGAAATCATCTGAATTGAAAGAACTCCGAAGACATCCATAACCTCACACCATTTACAAGAATTAACTCAAATGGATCAACAACCTACATATGAAAGCTAAACTATAAAACTCTTCAAAGAAAACATAGGGGCAAATCTGCATGACCTTGGACTTGGCAATGGAATCTTAGATATTACACAAGAGCACGAGCAATGAAAGAAAAGACTAAATTGGACTTCATCAAAATTAAAAACCTGTGTGCATTAAATGACATTATGAAGAAAATGAAAAGACAACCCACAGAAAGGAAAATAAAAATAGTTGCAAATCACATATCTGATAAGGATTTATTATCCAGAATATATAAAGAACTTCTACTCAAAAAACAAAAGATACCCCAATTAAAAATGGGGAGATTTAACACCTAAAAAGTGCAACAAATGACCTTACATCAGAGAAGCTTCAGATATCGGTAATTTGTGATCATAATCAACAGTTAGAGGAGCAGTTTGGAATTATCCACTGAGCTTCAATCCTATAGGGAGACAAGGGAAGCTGAGGAGCAGCAAGACCCTCGGAAGGAACACTAGACATACTCTAGTAGGAAAAAGAAGAATCAATCAACAAGAAATATATATAAGCTGCAAAATACTATAAAATAAACTGAATGATATCAACGACAAAGTTAAAAATATTCATGGGTATGTGAAAGAATGCATAAGAATTATGTGGAAGATAGGAAAAACTACTATAAAAATCAAAAAGAAACTGAACTTAATAAAGTAATAACTAAGTGAATACAAGGGAACAAAAAATATATATGAAGTAATGGAAAGTGTGAGATAGGATATTGAAACACAGAGTTACAAGAAAGTTGGCTCCATGGTAACCTTACTTTAAGAAAAGAAAATGAGGAACTAAAAAGTTAAAGAAAGAAACCATCATTTGAAGGAAATGGGACAAATGCAGGTTGTACAAATGAACATCAGAAGTTAGAAGAAAAAAAATCAAAAGAAATTGAAGTCTGACAATAGGACAACAGAAAGTTTGTGAGGAAGAAATTATTGGTTTTAAGAAAGAATTTCAAAAACCTCAGTGTCGGGATGCTGAGGAAAAGTACAGAAAAATGATGATTGTTAGGGGAACAACAGCGCTTGTGAACAAGCATCCAGACATTTATTATAAAACCCTTAACCAAGCTGTGATGAAATTTTCACAGTGTGAAAATGGAAGAAATTAGTAAAAATTATCCTTGGTCTTTGGTGGAGATTCAATATGAAACAGGCAAGTTACTGAATACATAGAATACATAGAAATTCGATCTGATGCCAAGGAATATGTATCAGCTTCTGATGAAAGACGGAATGACAACTGCCAAGTGTTGCTAAGAAGGAGACTTGGCCCAGGATGGGTAAGGACGACGTGGTGTGGGATGTGGCGTGGTGCCTGCTTTCCTCATCACTCACCCAGCCCTAGAGGGACATTCTGTCCACACCGTGGCATCTGAACTTGGATGTCCCATCTACAAGCCTTGACCAGAAAATCATTGAACCCCTTTCTTGTGCTCTGGTTGAGATAATATTATAAGTAACTCACAGCAACTTAACTTCCAGCTGCAGGTGGTCACCCATGATGGCGATTTTGTGGAGCTTTTACGGCATTCTGAATATGTGGCAAAATTCCACAGAATTAAAAGAACATTGATCAGTGCTCAGAGATTGTGAAATGCAGTATCATTTAGCTTCCTGCGATCTTATGTTCACTGAAAATATTCACGAATTAAATGCTGCAGAAACATGGATCCTCAGGCAACTGTTTATTTCTGACATCGACTGAGTCAAAAATAAAACATATTCTTAAAAGGGAAAAAATTGGGCAAAGGACTGAAGTAGACATTTCTCCAAAGAAGGTCTACAAATGGCCGATAAGTGCACGAAGAGATGCCTGCATGAAGAGTCATTAGGGAAATGCAGACCAAAACCACACTGAGATACCAGTTCATACCCACTAGGATGGCTATACTCAGCAAAATAGAAAATAAGTGTTAACAAGAATGCGGAGAAATTGGAGTCCTTGTGTGTCAGTAGTAGGAATGTACAATGGGCAGCTGTTGTGGAAAACAGCTTGGCAGTTCCTCAAATTTAAACATGGAATTTACATCTGACCTGGCATTTCCACTCCTAGGAATATACACAACAAAATTAAAAGCAGGTACTCGAACAAGTACTTGTACACAAACGTTCACAGCGGCAATATTCATAATAGACAAAAGGTACAAAGAACCTAAATGTCCACCAGAGGATGGGTGGATAAATAAAATGTGACCTATCCATAGAATGGTTATTATTCAGCTGTAAAAAGAAATGAAATTCTGATTCATACTACAACATAGATGAGCTTTGAAAATGCTATGCCAAGTGAAGGAAGCCAGGCACAAATGGAGAACATTGTACGATTCCATATATATGAACTATCCATAGTAGTTAAAGCCATAGAGACCGAAAACCAGATGGGTGGTTGCCAGGGGCATGGGGAAGAGGGAATGAGGAGTGCCTGCTAATGGACATGAGGTTTCCTTTTGGAGTGATGAAATGTGTTGGGTCTTAGTAGAGGTGGTGGTAGCATAACTTTGTGAACATACTAAATGACGTTGAATTGCACACTTTAAAGTGGTTAATTTTATGTGAATTTCATCTCTGTTTTTTAATTTTAAACATGCTTAAACAGACATCTTCTAATGTGTGTGCCCTTCATCAGAAAAATTAACTTTCTTAAGTTTCTTTCTAGAGAAAAATAGATTTTTAAAAAACTTATAAATTCCCACTTGGGGAATTTCTGATATTCTTGCAAGCATTGGGAACCAACCAGTTTAATAGGCTGAGTCCTCGATCTTGAGGCTCACCCTATGAAACTTACTCCTGCAAAGGATAGGCTAAACCTACTTATAATTATGTCTAAGAGTCACCCCCAGAGAACCTCTCTTGTTGCTCGGATGTGGCCTCTCTCTAAGCCAGATCGGAAGTGGAACTCACTGCCCTCCCTGCTAGCTGGAACATAATTCCCCGCGGTGTAAATTTCCCTGGCAATGTGGGACATGACTCCCAGGGTGTGCCAGGACCCAGCATCATGGGATAGAGAAAGCCTTCTTGACCAAAAGGGTTAAGAAAGGAATGAGATAAAGTTTCAGTGGCTGAGAGATTTCAGAGTCAACAGGTTATTCTGGAGATTATTCTTATGCATTATATAGATATCCCTTTTTAGTTTTTAGTGTATTCGAGTAGCTAGAAGGAAATACCTGAAGCAGTTGAACCGTATTCCAGTAGCCTTGATTCTTGAAGACAATTGTGTAACTATATGGCTTTTATAGTGTGACTGTGTGTTTGTGAAAGCCTTGTGGCTGACACTCCTTTTATCCAGGGTATAGACAGCTGAGTGAAAAATAAGTACAAAAACAAAGTAAAAAAATGGGGGGGGGGATAAGGATTAAAAAAAACTGAGTAGATTGCAATACTAGTGGACTAGTGGTCAAAGAGAGGGAGGGGCAAGGGGAATGGGGTGGGATGGGGTTTTTCCTTTTTCTTCTTGTTTTTATGGAGTGATACATATGTTCTAAAAAAATGATCATGGTGATGAATACACAACTATGTGATGATACTGTGAGCCACTGATTGTATACTTTGGATGGACTCTATGGTATGTGAAGATTTCGCAATGAAAATTTTTTTTTAATTTACAAATAGCACAATTTTGCTATGACCCATTCATGTTCAACCACCCATTTAAGGATAAATAGTGATGAAAGAGCAGAAGTAACAAAAATACTTTGTACCTATAATAATCAAAAGTCTGTTTTGAGACCTTTTTAGACAGATGTGTCCTTGAACTTGGGTGAAATGTTTAAGCTCAGTCTGTGCGTCACGGGGGGAGAGGAGCCCTGGCCTGGTTCCACCAGCCATTTGAGTCCCTTGGTTGGAAAGAGCTGTCCTGGGTCATTTGTCTCTCCTAGACACACACTTCACCCAAAAGAAGAGTATCACTGCTCTAGAGGACAGTAAGCATCCCACTGCAACCCATTAGTGGGGTCTGCCACATATTGAGAGGTGAGCAGAAGAGCAGAAGAAAGCAATGGGACACCAACAGCATTGGTAATACATGCTTATTGCAGTCGTTTTTTTGTTTTTGTTGTTTTTTGTTTTTCTTTTGCATGGGCAGGCGTCGGGAGTCGAACCAGGGTCTCCAGCATGGCAGGCAAGAACTCTGCCTGCAGAGCCACCGTCGCACTGCCCATTGCAGAGTTTTAAAAAAGAAAACAAAAAATGTGCCAAGAAGGAAAAGAAATCCTTCCACAGTCCCCCCACCCCCACCCCTGACCACAAGCATCCAGCAGTGGCCATCCAGTATCTTACAGTCAGACCCGCCCATTGTTAATTAAATTGGGATTTTAGTGTAACTACTGATTTACAACATGCTTCTTGAACTTATTAGAAACATTTTTCATTCCAATAAATATGCCTCTACCACCTGCTTTTTAATGGCCACACGGTGTACCATCATATAAGTATCCCACCAGCCGTTCTAGCAAAATCTCTATTATAGACTTTTTTTTTTTTGCTATTATAAAATCACTGCATACACATGTAGTTTTTTACAACTCTCTGATTTTTTAACTCTTAGGATAAATTCCTAATAGAACTGTTTAACTAAAAGGACAGTATTTGAAGGTTTTTGGTATATAATGTCATATTGCTTTTCTGGACTACCTAATTTTAACTTCCTGTGATCAGATAAAATATTTTGCTTACAGCATATGTAGTTTCATCTCTTGAATTACTCGATTGTCTTGTACTCTTTGGGGCAATATTATCAAAGAAACAAGCTTCCTGTTGAGTTTAGAGATGCCTCTGTCAGAATCTGATTGTTTTTGTCATCCAAGGCCCATATAGAAAAAGGCAGAACAAAAGGCGTCCCTGATTAGCCAGTGAACTGATGTCATCACGTAGAGTTGGAGAGAAAAAGAAAGAGTCACATAGTGCTGGCCTAAACATTAGAGCTTAAATGAGCAAATTAGATGACCGACCATGAAAATATTCCCATAAATGCTTTCCTGTAACAGAGATATAATGAGCAAATATGAGCTTAAATACAGCAAAAGTGTAGGAAATACTTGTTGTGTCCATATCCTTGACTTAAGCCTTTCATTCCATGCTTGTGTGCCTTTACAACAATCATCCTTAACTGTTCTCCCATCTTCTCGCTTATCTTACAATAAAGGGAAAATGTATGAAATACGTTTATATTTACAACATAAATATATATATGTATATATAATGGTCGGCTTTCATTTGTCACATTCAGAATTATATACTTTGAATATAATGTTGATAGCTGTTAAATGCCTCCATGAATTTGAGACAATTTCTTTCATATTTAGCAGTATTTATAATCATACAATGAAATGTTTAGACTCATATTCATATAGATGCTGAATCATAAGCTGAAAGCACGTAAGGAGTTGAACATGTTTTAAATGAGCACACCCTTTCTGACAACATCTTTGGAAATTCAGTCTCAAACTAATGAGTCCCAAGATCCCAAGCTTCTATCCCTAGCCACAGAGGCCATCTCTGGTTTGGGTTCTATACCCCTGAGATGGTGGTTTTGAAAGTGAATATAGTATCTCTAACCCAGCAGCCCTAGGACACACACAACCTCTTCTTTTTTTTTTTTTTTTTTTTTACATGGCAGGCACAGGGAATCGAACCCACGTCTCCGGCGTGGCAGGCGAGAACTCTGCCTGCTGAGCCACTGTGGCCCGCCCAACTCCTCCTTCATTTACAAACGCCTTGTGTGACATCTTCCGGTTGTTCTATTATCCCAATTGCCAATAATAATATATTGGCAAGTAAATGTAAAAGAGCTTTATTTGCTATGAAAGACAAGGCCAGCAGCAGACAAGGTATCTTTCACATGGAAGTGAGGCTCACAGGAACGCGCCATGAGGTCTGGTGCAGACCACCTGACCAGCTCTTGGTCTAAAGGTATGACCAGAAGGAGATAAGCTGTGGACGTTGTCAGCACAGGTCACAGTGTGCTGAGGAGTGAATATATATTTCTTTCATATTTAGCAATATTTATAATGTTGTCTCAAATCCATGGAGGCATTTAACAACTATCAACATTATATTCAAAGTATATAATTCTGAATGTGACAAATGAAAGTGAGAAATGGCACCACTGTCCCCCTGGCTTAGACATAGCACAGTGATACAATGGGATCACCATCCGACTCACTGACAAGTTGTAACCTTCAGTGTGTTATCAACTGGTCCACCCATAGTTATCACGCCTTTTCCATAGAGTTTAAAAAAAAAAGACAGCACGGCTTTTAAGGTTTCAGTAGCAATGTTTTACAGTGACACGATTGATTAAATGTCCTACTTTCTCCTTTTCATCAGGCTGGTGCTTCTGTGTCCATTGTGCGCCTGGTCCTTCTCTTTGCCTCTCGCCGTCTTTCCCTTTCTTCCTCTCACTCTGCACTTGGACGCTTTTCCTCCCCCTGTACATCTCTCTATTTCTGTCTCTCTCTCTCTCTGCCCTTTGCCTTTCCTTTTTTATGGCCCACTCTCCTCTTCACTGGCCATGAAACTAAAGTGCCATCATCATCAACATCATTTGCTTTATTAAATTGAATCAGATACCCCACGTTGTGATTTTTTTCCCCTGCGGGTCACTGATCTTCAACAATAATGACAACCGTATGTCCATATAGTCATATTTTTATTTCATACATATGTGTGTGTAATAGATTGGTGGATGGGTGGAAGGATGGATGGATGGATGGATGGGTGGATGGATGGATGGTTAGATACACAGGCAGATAGATGAGCAGACTTGATAGACCAATAGATAGGTAAAATAACAAACATCCAATGTCCAGCCAACCCTTATAGTAAAACAATTAAGGGTCATGTGGGGACAGCGTTATGGATTGCATGAGCGTTTAAGTGAAGGGAGTAACTGAACATGAACGTTCCTTATTATCCCTGAATATTCCTGGTCATAGTTAAGAATATTTACAAACGTGAAATAAAGTGTTCGTGATATCTACTCTGGGGAGATGTACAAGTGGAGAAACAGCATTTGGTGAGGGAAGGAAGGGCATAAGGCCCAGCTGGAAGCTACTGGAAAGAGGGCCCTGCCTGGGGAGAACGTCCCCTAGGTCAGTGGGCCCAGATTGTGTTTGTTCTTTGCCAGATTCTGTTGCCTTTGCTTGGTCTCCTCAGCACACTGTGACCCACGCTGACAACATCCACGGCTTGTCTCCTTCTGGTCATACCTTTAGACCAAGAACTGGTCAGGTGGTCTCTGCCAGACCTCATGGGGCGTTCCCGTGAACCTCACTCCCGCATAAAAGATGCCTTGTCTGCTGCTGGCCGTGTCTTTCATAGCGAATAAAGCTCTTTTACGTTTACTTGCCAATATATTATTATTACATGAACTTTTTGTGACTTTCTGAGGTTATGTTCTTGGACTCCAGAAAAGTTGTCTTTTAAATTATTCATGGGATAGAACCAGGAGAAACATGACTTTAAACATCAATCCATAAAACCCACTTGTCATTACAAGCCAAGCTTCCATCAATTAAAGATGCTAGCAAATACTTTATATTACCTTTTAGCTCACTTGATCAGCATAAACTTTTTTTTTTTTTTAATTTGCATATGGGCAGGAGGCACCAGGGATCGAACTCCAGACCTCCAGCACGGCAGGTCGGAGCTCTGCCTGCTGAGCCACGTCAGCCGCCCAGCATAAACTTTTTGATGTAGATGTTGAAAAATGTATAATAAAATAGGCAGAAGACAGAGTGAGAGAAGAAGAGCAGTAGATCTCCTAGAAAATTTATTCATCCATCTTTCATGACACAAATATTTTTTTCAGCCCATGTATATGCTTGATATATGTCAAGGAACAAAACATAAAAATCTCTGCCCTCATGGGTCATACAGGCTATCCAGGGATACAGAGAGTAAGACAAACATAATAAATAAAAGAAATTTTAGAAAGTGATAAAATTCTAAAGAAAAGGAAAAGTAGTTTAGGTGAGAGGACATCTGGAAGGTCAAAGGAGGGAGGGGAATGCGGTTGTAAAGGACAGTCACACAGGCCTGCATCGAGAAGGTCGGATTTCAGTAGAGGCCAGGCGGTGGGGAGGCTGTGCACAGAACAGACCTGCGTGAGAAAGAGGGAGCAGCCCGTGCCAGGGCCCTGCCCTTGGGGTGGGGGCACACTGGGGGTGTTGGAGGAGTGTAAGGAAGCCCGTGCAGTTGGAACAGAGCGAGCAAGAAGGGAATGATAAAATGATGTTAGGAAGGTAGTAGAGAGGTGCCAGGGAGGTGGGATCTTGTGGGGTCCCTGTGCTTAGAGACCCACATTAGTGGCCAGGCCTAGCTCAAAGCTAAAAGCATCATCCTGGCCTCCCTTCTAGAACATGCTGCAGAGGAGGCGAGGGTCTAGGAAGGGGAGCAGGCAGGAGGCTATGGCGATCATCCAGGCAAGAGGTATTGGCGAAAGTTGGACCCGTGGAGCAAGCAGTAGAGGTGGTGAGACTCCCAAACTTGGGACCATTCTGAGAATAGAGCTGTACCAATGGACCAGACATGGCACACGGAAGAGGAAGTCGAGGACACGTACCTGGTTGGTGTGCGCAAGTTAGGGGACAGGGACACCCCCCGCTGAGGTGAGGAGGGCTGTAGGTCAAGCAGGTTTGGAGATCAGGAGTTCAACCCAGGCCACGTTGAATCTTATCCATTAGACATCCAAGTAGTCATGGCACTCACTGCTCCTCTGCCATCTTTACAGATAGAGGGAGCTCTGTGGTCAGAGAAGATGGAGGCTTTCTCCTACAAAATGTGGTAAATGCCAGGATAAACCCTGGCAGGTGCTTTGAAATGTCCGTACAGTGCCTAACTGTCATCGGTGGCTCTTTTTTTTTTTTTAAAGCTTATTCAAATATGAACTCATTTACCTCCTTCCCTGAAAGCTAGGGAATATTTTTTTTGTGTGATAGGAAGAAAGGTGGACTTTAGGTAAAGATTACAAGAAAAATGCTTCTTCTTTCTGTAATCCATCAAATTCCTTAATTGATTCCCTCCAGGCAAACCCCTTGCTACTCATTTTCTTGATATTTGAGTCAAGTTAGAAAGGAATTGATAAAATAAAGATCACAATTCTTGTGGGCTTTCTCCCAAATCCTGTTGCTGCCCACTGATTGTGTCGCGTGGACCTAAAAGATGGATGAGAGAATAGGGACTGAAACCATTCTGTCGATGGAGCATCTGATACCATGGGGAGCCCCTGGGCAGTTTTTTTAAGTTCTGACTGAAAGAGTTGAACTGATTTGAAGGAGGTTGTCTGCCTCTTTGTTCCTCTTGGGTTTTTCACTTTGATTATGACCCATCTTGGTAAATTTCGCCTCCACTCTTGTTCCTGCCCCATACAAACATCTTGATTTACATCACTCTGTACATTTTTGCTTCTCCTGACCTTCCTCTACTTCTTCCAAACCTCCAGCCCTCCCAGTACAGGTGTTTCCTAAGGTTCTGTCCATGCCCTTCCTTTCTTCTTTCTCACTCCATCTCTCCCTTGGCAAGTTCATTTTGCATTGCGATTTCAACCATCAGCCTCATACAGAATGCTCTAAAATGGATCCAGTCTCCAGCTCTGACCCAGAAAGGAATTCCAGTCCTACATTTGTAGCCTCCTCCTAGACATGTCTTGGACCGTCACGCCAGAAACCCAAACCATCCCGACCCTCTAAATTAAACTTGTCATATCTTTCAAAACATGTATTAGAATAATATTCCTCAAACTGGTCTCACTTTGTACAGTGGCTTCTCTCTCCAGGCCCCATGATTGTTGTCTCTAGATTTATAGTCCTGAAGCAGAGCTCTGTGCATCTCAATCGTGATTCCCCAGCGTCTTCCCACCCATTCGTATATTTACTGAATATTTATATTCTAGGCACAGTTCTAGGTACTGTGGATGGAGCAGTAGACACGAGAGAAAGCTCTTCATGGAGCTTACGTTCTACTAAGGAAGGAAGAGAGCGAATAGGGAACCAATCAGTTAGTAAGTTTGCGGTACCTTGATGGCTTGTAGGGGTGGGATGAAAAAGAACAGTGGGGCTGGAGATGGCCCGGTGGTAGCTGGCGTTGCTGTCTTGCACATGGTTGTTCAGGATAACATGGCGTTTGAGTAGAGACCCAAGGGAAGGTCCAGCTGAGAGACAAGCATAAGCAGTGCCCCTGAGGCGGGCAGAGTTCTGGGCTTGTTTGAGGGGCAGCCGGCCAGCCAGCATGGCTGGAGAGGAGTGAGCAGGGCACAGGTGGTGAGAAATGTAGTCCAGAGGTCACAGGGGCTATCAGACAAGGTGGGGACTTTGTATATTTCTCTAAAATGGGAAGCATTGGATTGTTTTGAGCCCAAATGTAACATGATTGGACTTATATTTTAAGACTGTGATCAGCAGCTGAGCTGACTGGCCCAGGGTGAGGAAAGGGTCGAAGCAGCTAGCTAAGGAGCTGGGGCTGCCACTGAACACCAGACTCTGGCAGCAGAGGTGGGAAGAAGCAATCAGAACCTGGATCCATTTGTTTAATTTTTTGTATATATGTTATATTTCACACAAATACAGAAATTTTTTATGTGTGTGAAATATAACATATATACCAAAAAGCAATACATTTCCAAGTACATTTTAACAAGTAGTTGTAGAACAAATCTTAAAGTTTGGTATGCATTACAGCGCCACGATTTTTTGCTTTTTCTTCTAGCTGCTCCACAACACTGGAGACCAACAGAAATATCAATATAATGATTCAGCAGTCATACTCATTTGTTAAAACCTATCTTCTCTGTTATACACCTCCTTCTCTGCAAATAACATATATACATGAAAGCAATAAATTTCAAAGCACATTCCAACAATTAGTTGTAGAACAGATTTCAGAGTTTGGTATGGGTTACAATTCCATAATTATAGGTTTTTATTTCTAGCTGCTCTAAGGTACTGGAGGCTAAAAGAAATATCGGTATAATGGTTCAGCAATCATACTCATTTGTTAAGCCCGACCTTCTCTGTATAACTCCACCATCACCTTTGATTTTTCTATCCCATCCTTTAAGGTATTTGGGCTGTGCTGATTCTAACTTTTTCATGTTGGAAGGGGCTGTTGATAATATGGGATGGGGGATAGGACTAGTTGATGTTCTGGAAGGGCTGGCCCCCCTGCATTGTAGGACTTAACTGGTCTAGAGACCCATCTGGAGGTTGCAGGCTTTGAAGAGTGACCCTAGAGCATGGAACCTCTACAGAATCTTATATAATGCCCTTGGTGTTCTTTAGGACTGGCAGGAATGGTTTTGGTTGGGGTTTGGCACGTTATGATAGGTGGTAATGTCTACCGGGATACATTTTGAGAGTACCGCCAAAGGATTTCCTTAGGAATCACTAGGGGAAAACCCACAAGAAAGAGAGGGGTCAAGGAGGACATCCAGGTTTTTTGGCTTGAAACTGTCATTAACTAGGAAAACTCCAGTAGATCAGGTTTTAGGGGGAAATTAGGAGTTCCATTTGGACTTCCTGAGTTAGAGTTGCCTATTAACATCCATATAGCCATTGGTTGTGCAAGGCCAGGTTTAAGCCAGAGCTGTGGACTCGAGTCTCTAGTATATTCATGGCATGTCAGCCACAAAGCGTCACCAAGGAAGGGAGTTTAGATAAAGACAAGGACCTAGGGCCGTGAGGCTGTCTTATGTTAGGAGGCTCAGGAGAGAGAAGGATCCAGAAAAGGACACTGAGAAGGAGTTGGGGAGGTTTAGAAGGAAAACCAGGGAGAGTGCTGTCTTGGAAGCCAAGAGCAGAAAGTGTCTCAGGGAGTGGTCGGCTGAGTCGTGAGCCACCAATAGACAGGTGAGAGGAGGGCTGAACGCTGACATGGCTTTAGCGGCCTGGAGGTAGTTTACCTACAGAAGAATTTCCATGCTTCATGCTGGGCCCAGCCCCCTGTATTTTCTTTTTTTGGGCTTTGTTCGCTCCAACTCTACCCCCCTTACAAATCTTACCCAGTCCAGGCCCTCAATAAATATTTGCTAAATAAATGAATGAGTGATTTGGGAGGTATAACCACTCTCCCACCCCAGATACCTTGATGCTCCCTTCCCCCCCTCCCCATTAAGTTCATGGAGCACCTTGTACCTTTCCTGCAGAACATGCACTCATTTACTCTAAGTTTGAAAAAGGGGAGGGACTATCTCTGCCTTTTCTCTGCCATCTCCTGTTCTAGCAGAAAGCATGGTCCATAGTGAACTCAGGAGATGACTGTGGCTTGAATAAAAGGTGAATGAGTGGGTCCAGCAGGGACTCTGGGCAGTCAGCTCTCATGGAATTTCTTATTTGTTTGGAATTGTCCAGAATTCCAACAATGCCAGGTTTACCTTCAAACTTAAATCTGAAACACACTCAAAAACTAGATAAAACTGACCATCTTATAATATCTGCCACAGTACCCACCTCAAGTAGGATAAAGAAAAGCTTAATAAAGGTAGTAAAGATTGAGGAATGAGTGAATCATGTTGAATCAATAATTTCAGCCAGTAACTCTTGTAACATAATTTTGCACATATCTCTTGGGAAAGAAAATGAAGTCTTCTCCAAGGGATATACCCAAGAGAAATGAAAGCATACGTCCACACAAAGACTTGAACGCAAACATTTCATGGTGGCATTATCCACAATTTCTAAAAGATGGAAGCAACCCAAGTGTCTGTTCAACAGATGCATGGATAAACAGAATGTGGTATATCCATACAGTGGAAAACTGTTTAGCAATAAAAAGGAATGAAGTTCTGATACATGCAACAGCATGGATGAGCCTCAGAGACATCATGCTACCTGAAGGAAGCCAGGCACAAAAAGCCACTTGTTATGTGATTCCATGCATGTAAAATGTCCAGAATAGGCAAATCCATAAAGACAGAAAGTAGATAAGTAGTCACCAGAGGCCTAGGGAAGAGAGAATGGGAAGTGACTGCTAATGGGTAGATAGTTTCTCTTGGGAGTGAGGAAAATGTTCTCAAGTTGATTGTGGCGATGGTTGCACAACTGTGCAGATATACTAAAAACCATTCATTGTACACTACGGATGGGTGAATTGTATATGAATTATATCTTAATAAAACTAAATATATATTTTAAGAAGGGAAGTTAAATATTAAACTTAAAATCAGAGAATCCCAGAACTGAAATAAATCTGAAAAGATTATCTAGTACAAACACATAAAGTTAGAATTGCAAACTGTTTAGTTTAGGTTTTTTGAACAATTTTTTGTCCCTTTTATATCAGTTGTCTGATGCCACATTAGCAGCTACTGCGGAATTGAAGAAAAGCTCCATCGTGGCCTTTGAAATCCTTCCTTTTATTTTGATGTAGAAATTGAAGACACCTAATACCTCCATTCAGTGCGAGGTTTTAAGTTTCCTGTAGCTGTTTGCTACCTCTCCAGAGCCTTGAAACCTGGGCTGCCCCAGTGGATGGTTATCGGCATTCCCTTCCTACACAGAGCATTCGGGGGCTCAGGCTGCATCACCCAGAGACTGGGGCACCTTTTGAAGTTGTAGTGCACATTGCTTGTGGAAGCAGCCTGCTGGCCCCCTTCTCCCCCTGGTGTGTTTTTCCTGATAATCTATTGAGGTTCTCTCCAGCCAGCCTCACTCCCTCACCAGCAGCTATTAAATTTACTGCCTTAGCTCAGGGGCCTTTTCAGAAAGGTCTGGAAACCTACAGCAAATGCAGGAATCTGCAGGATACGGTGAGAGTTAAGAATGCGGGGAATCAGAGGAGGCGTGGCTGAGGCAGGGCCCTCTAGCTAAAGTCTCTTTTGTCTGTTCGCTGTGTCCCCTGCCATCATCTGTCCAGTGCCTCGGACGTGAACACAGCGTCTTCCCCTGTCTTCTGTAAGCTCCTGAAGTTCCAACACCTCGAGCCCTCTGTCCTGCACCCTCAGTACCTGTGTAATGGTTTACACCCAGAAGATGGTCCGTAAATGCTCCTGGAATCCAGCTGCCACACCATTCCCTTGTGTTTCCCCTCTCGGCCTGTTGAAATCCGGCAGGCCTTGCCTCACTCAATTCCACCACATCTGCAGAGTCCTATTCCCAGGGCCTTCCTGTGTCCAAAGCCAAAGGATCTTTCCAGGGCCCCTCACCGTGACCTCACACCTTTGGCCATCTCAGGCTGACCATCGGAGCCTGTGGTGTCACCCCGTCCTCGCTCTCTTGTCTCCCGTGCCCTGTTGCCTCTCACAGGTGCACTTTGTCCCTCACCTGCCTTCTGTTGTCGGCCAGATGCTGACCACACACTGACCAGCCCAAGTGAGCTCGCGCCTCTGCCCTGAGATGCTGCCAGCTGTCCCCTTGGATCAGAGAAGGAAGCCGAGTCTTCACAGGCAGAGGTTAACCCCACAGTCATGATTGAGACTCAGGCACCCAAACACCAAAACCCAGGAGTATTGCTTTGTGATTCCTCATTAGACATTTTTAGGGCGCTTTACACGAAAATGTTCCCAAAGAAGTATGTATCTAATTGTTCATAGCTGTAGGATATAAGGAACCCAATGTTACAGGCATCTCTTTTAAATTTAACTGAGTTCCCAAGAAGAGGGGACCTGCTTTCTCCTTTGTGTCTCTCAGCACATACAGCAGAAAGGTTTCAGGGTGACTAAGAAAGGCCAAGAATAAAAAGTGTTATATAATTCAAGCTTGACGCTCCAAGGAGGATTTTTGTCAGGTACCTTAGATAAAGCCTTGTCTGGAAGCAAAGATTAAAGTCGTGATTCTTTGAGTCTCTTTCTACTAATGAAAATACCTAATTATTTCTGTTCCCACACAAATAAGTTTCTCTTGTGAGTCTCTTCGGCATGTTCCAAGTGCAGTTTTTGCAGAGGTTTGAGATTTTACAGGGAGACTCAGAAGCACAGAAGTGGGAGTACCAGGAAGAAGATAATCAAACACTAAAAAGTTAATTTTGTGATAAAAAAGAAAAACTTGAGTAAAATTGTATGTTCCCGTCACTATAGGGTAGACTTATTTAATTCTCTAGTACTGGTCATGGATCTAAAACTGTATACTTACTTAGCCCAGGTGTTTCAAGAGATTATAATGTGGAAATAAAAGATCAAATCTATAGACAACTCTTCTAGTATCTTAAAAAACAAACAAAAAATGTGTAAGAGCAGCAAACACCAAGAAACCTGCCTGTGGAGGCTGTGAAGCTTCTCAGCCAGTCCAGCCGTCCTGTACTTTGAAGCCACAACATACTCTTGATTCTGCCCCAAATCTGTATGTCACATCAGCAAGGGAAAAAAGAGCTGCCACAGCCATATGAGGAACTATTTCTACACAGCAACTCAAGAAGAAACCAAAAGCTGCTAGAATTCATAGGTGCAATTAGTAAGGTTGCAGCGTATAAAATCAACATACAGAAATCCAATATGTTTATGTATTAGAGCAGTGAAAAAAATCCAACAGTGAAATTAAAAAACATGCTCATTCAGAAATAACATATCCCCCCAAAAAATTACTTAGGAGAACGTTTAATGAAAGGTGTCAAAGATCTGTACACTAAAAACTAAAAAACATTACTGAGAGAATTTAAATAAGACATAAATAAATAGAGATATTATGTTCATGGATTGAAAAATTCAATATTGATTAAGATGGTATTTCTCCCCAAAGGGAAGTGTGGATTCAGTGCAATCCAAGTCAAAATACCACTAGGCGCTTTTTTGTAGAAATTGACAAGTGATTTCTAAAATGTATACGGCAGTTCCAAAAACCTAGACAGCCAAAACTGTTAGAAAAGAACGAAGTTGGAGGACTTAACGCTACATAATTTTAAGACTTACTCTGAAGATACTAGAAGACTTGTCTATGGATTTTATCAAGATGGAACAGAATTGAGAACCCACAAATAGACACACACTTTTGGGGTCTATTTCAACGAAAGTACCAAGATAATTCAATAGAGAAAGAATAGTCTTGTCAATAAATGTGCTGGGGAAACTGGAAAAAAAAAGGTGAACCAAGGCCTTTCCTCACACCATGCCTAAGAATTAACTCAAATGGATCACAGACCTAAATGTAAGAGTTAAAACTGCAAAACTTTTAGAAGAAAACTTGAAGGAAATATTTGTTGTTGTTGTTTTTACTTTGGATTAGGCAAAGATTTCTTAGATAGAAAACACCAAAAAAGCATAAGCCGTAAATGAAGAAAAAAAGTTGATCAGCTGGCTATCATCAAAATTTTAAACTTTGCTTATCAAAGTTAAGAAAATTAAAGTGCTGCAGTACGGGGTGGAGGGGGCAGGGAATATTTGCAAAACACACATCTGACGAAAGATCTGAATCCAGGATATATATCTTGAAAAACAAGAATGCTTACTCATAAAAAATAGATAAATAAAACTTAAGAAGACAAACAAGCTAATTTTTCTAATGAGAAAAAAAAAATGGAATGGATGCCTCAAAAAGAAGCTAAATAAATGGCCAACAGTCACTTGAATAGATGTCCCATATTGCTGGTCTTAAAGGAAATTCAAATTAAAACTGCAAGGTGATGCCACTACACACCCACTAGAATAATTTAAAAGACAGACACAACCAATATGAGGTGGTATGTGGAGAAACTAGAACCTTTAGGCTCTGCTGTTGAGAAAATGGAATAAGCACTTTGGAAAACACTTTGACAGTTTCTTGAAGTGAGACATATTTTCGCTGGGTGACCCAGCAGTTCTGCCCTTGGGAACCCAAGAGTAATGAAAAATAAATGTCCCTGCAAATACTTGTACACAAATCTTCCTAACAGCACTATACATAATAGTAAAAAACTGGAAACATCCCAAATACCCATTAGCTGGTGAATGACTATACAAAATGTAATACAATTCACCCATTAAAAATAATATGAGATACCTAGACTATGCAAATGAGTAGATACAATAAGCAGAGTGCATCTTACCTGGGGCAAGGGAGGTAAGATTTGGGGAGCCAATGCATAACAAGTATAGGGTTTCTGTTTGGGGTGGTGGGAAAGTTCTCATATGGATGGCGGTAAGGGTAGCACAACAGTGTGGGATTAATCGCACTAAATGGTACACTTGGGAGTGACTGAGATGGGAAAGTTTATGTAGTATATGTGTTTCCACAATTAAAAAAAGGAGGGGGGCAACTAAAGAAATAATGGCAATTAGAGGCAATACATGATCCAGGACTGAATCTGATAGTGGAGGAGAAACAGCCCAAAAGTGCATTACTGGGACATCTGAAAAATGTGAATGTAGTCTATAAGCTTTATATCAATGTTAAATTTCTTGAACTTGATAGTTATACTTAAGGTGGTTACATACATGGATATCCTCATTATTAGGAAATTGGTGCATCTGAGTATTGAGGGAGGGAATGTTGAAGTTCTCTGTATGGGTTTTGTGTTATGTTTGTACCTGTCCTGTAAGTTTGAAATTATTGCAAAATTAAAAGTTTAAAGAAAAAACTACTAACATACATAACAAAATGGGTGGATCTCAAATTATCATCCTAAGTAAAAGAAGCCAGCACAAAAGACTGTGTGATTTCATTTATATGAAGCTTCCAGAAAAAGTAAAACCATAGAGACAGAAGGATGCACCAATTCAACATTCTGACACATCTGCTGCATCATTCTATCAACCCATCTACCTATCTCTATAAATTTTCTGAATATTTGAAAGTACGTTGTGTGCGTCATGCTCCTTGAACACGTAACACCTCCTGCACATTTCCTAATAATGAGAATGTTCACATATGTGACCACCTTAAGTATAATTATCAAATGCACCAGTAGTAAATGAGGGTTACAGTTTCTCCCATTTTCACTAGCACTTAGTTTCTGTTGTTTTTTTACTAACAGCCATCCTGATGGGTGTGGAGTAGTACCTTGTAGTTTTGACTTTCATTTTGCTAATGGCTAATGATGTTGAACAGCTTTTCACATGATGATTGAGCCATTTGTTCATCTTCTTTGGAGAAATGTCTATTCAAGTCCTTTCATAAATTGGATCGTTTGTTATAGAATTGGAGCCATTCTTCATACAACCTGGATGTTAAGCCCTTATTAGATATATGGTTTGCAGATGTTTTCTCCTAATCTGTGGGTTTTTAATTTTGATGAAGTCCGTTTGATCTATTTTTTCTTTTATTGCCTATGCTTTCAGTGTCATATTTAAGAAAGCATTGTGACATCCAAGCTCATGAAGATTTGTCCCTGTGTTTTCTTCCAAGAATTTTGTAGTTTTAGCTTTTAAACTGAGGTCTTTGATCCATTTTAATCTTTGTATATGGTGTGAAGTTTAAGGGTCCACTGTCATTGTTTTGCATATGAATATCCAGTTCTCCCAGCACCGTTTGTTGAAGAGACTGTTCCTTCTCCACTGGATGGGCTTAGCAGCATTGTCTGATATCAGATGGTCACGGGTGTGAGGTTTATCTCTGGACTCTCGGTTCTGTTCCATTAGTCTATGGATATATCTTTATGCCTGCACCACCTTTAAATTACTGCAGCTTTGTAGTAAATTCTGAAATCAACAAGTGGGAATCCTCCAGCTTTTTGTTCTTCCTTTTCAAGATTGTTTTGGCTATTCTGGGTCCCTTGAAGTTCCATATGAAATTTAGGATTTTTTCATTTCTGCAAGAAAACATCTCTGCCACCTTGAATAAGTTATGGTGGATATAATTTAATTTTTTATTTTTTATGGCCCAGTCTCTTATCCTATTTTCTTATATAGGAACAGGGTGAAATGTATAGGAGTGCTATGAATATCTTACACTAAGCTCCAAACTATTAAACTCATAGATTTTGTTCCAAATATATATATATATATATATATGCACACACACACACTGTTGGGATTCTGCTAGGGATTGCTTTGAAATCTGTACATTGCTTTGGGTGGTATTGTCATTTTAACAATATTAAGTCTTCCGATCCATGAATGTGGGATGTCTTTCCATTTATTTAGATCTCTTCAATTTCTTTTAGCAATGTTTTATAGTTTTCAGTTTAAAAGTCTTGCACCTCAAGTTAGAATAGGGGCATTTTATTTTATTTACTTTTTTTCTTAAATGATTTTTTTATTGAGATATAATCATCTAAAGTGTACACTCAGTGGTTCACAGTATCATCATAAATCTGCCAATTTTTGAACATTTCATTACTCTAAACGAAGTAAAAATAAGAATAAAAATAAAAGTAAAAAAAAAGAGCACCCGAAATATCCCATAACTCTCATACCCCCCAATTATTTGTTGTGGAGTTTGTCTTCTTTTTTTCTTTATCATCTGTCCATATGCTGGATAAAGTGAGTCACAAGGTTTTCACACTCACACATCTACACCTTAAAAGCTCTGTAGTTACTCAGTCATCTTCGAGAATCAAGGTATTGGATTACAGTTCAACAGTTTCAAATATTTCCCTCTAGCTACTGCAGTACACCAAAAACTGAAAAAAGATATCTGTATACTGTATAAGAATAACTTTCAAAAAGACCTCTCAACTCTATTTGAAAGCTCTCAGCCACTAATACTGTATTTTGTTTCATTTCTCTTCCCCCTTTTGGTCAAGAAGACATGATTCCCATGATGCCAGGGCCAGGCTCATCCCCAGGAGTCCTGTCCCACGTTGCCAGTGAGACTTACACCTCTTGAAGTCATGTCCTACATAGTAGAGAGGGCAGTGAGTTCAACTGTGGAGTTGGCTTAGAGAGAGAGGCCACATCTAAGCAACAAAAGAGGTTTTGGGTACAATCATAAGTAGGTTTAGCTTCTCCTTTGCAGAAATAAGTTTCATAAGAGCAAACCCCAAGATGAGGGCCTGTGCCATCAAATTGGCAATCCCCAAAACTTGTGAGAATACCAGGCCAGAAAAGGGAGATTTTAAGTGACTCAGATGTAAACTTGAGGTTTATAGCTACTGACCTAAACTGCCTAATTCTAAGGTGTATTTTGATTATTGTAGCAGACTTTATTCACTGTCTTCCCATAAAAAAACTAAATTAACCATTTATTTATGCTACAGCTTTTTCAAAATAGATTTGGTGCTACTCGCAAAATTGTGATGCTAGTTAATTAAGTGACTTTGAAATATGTAATGGAAATGAGGAGAATGAAGATAGAAACCAGTGGAGCCTGGAGTGAAGTGGTGCATTTAGTGCCCTCACACATACTGCACCAACCCATATGCTTGCTATCACACGTTCAACTCAGTGCATCAATAAAAGCTGTGAAGATGCATCATCCATAAGATTTAGAATTAGTAATGCAATTTAAAAAGCAGTTGCTTGAGATATGCAAAAGGATATTCTTGGTAGTAAAACTACAGAGACGTATTTTCTGTAAATTGTCCTAGAAATGATACTGGGAAATAAAGTAAGGAATAGCGCTTTTCTTCTGGCCACTAGTGTTTCCCACAGAGCTGTTAGGACAGGCTGAGTGTCCCATCATCAAAATGTGTGGGGGTGAAACCCCGACTTCAGACAAACATACAGCACCCATTTCAAAACATAAGGAATATGAGTTTGGATTTTATTTCAAAAATGAAAAATACACACAATGAAAAATGTATTCCAAAAAGGTTATTTTATTGTAGCATCTTAGCACAGAAATTATGCAAGAATATTCATCCTTCTATTTCTTATTAACAGCTTTCCCTTTCAAAGTAATTATGAAGAATTGGAAAGAAAAAAATTAACTGTTACTCATCTGAGAATTCCAAGTTAGCTTAAGTATACTTTATAAATTTAAAGGTCTCTATGGAGCAGCAGTACCAGAAGGAAAACATTGTGAGTATGAAATGTAGTAGTTAGGTATTAAAAATCAAAATTATAGTTTAAAATTTTTAAGCCTTACTTTTAAAAAGTAATTTTACATTTATCATTATTGTTTATATTTTATATAAAATGCAAACCCCTTTGAATAAGAATAACATAACTTCGTATTTCGGTTGCTAAATAAATGATCACGTGGTGATTCTCATATTTCAGTGATAAAGAAAATAAAGTAAAAAATGTCATTTGGCAATTTTCTTCTCATGCTCTCAATTTCTGTATACTTTCAGATGTCAGAAACAGGTTACATTTCACTGTGAAGCACTTTTCTTTTTGTTTTAGAATTATTCACTTAGTTGCTAAGGGAGGCACACTGAGATCATTCTTACTTATTTCTCACTTATTTTAGCAAATGTACGAGATTCTAGCCTGGTCCTGGACAGATGTTTGATTACAGCTGATGCAGCTACATTGGCTGACTGGCTATTTAATGTATTTATGCAGTTGTTTCTTTCTCTGTTTATTTATTCTTTATTTTTAGTTGAGCTCATAGGTACTGTGTCTATGTGTTTATACGTCTTTGTCTTTTGTAAATAATGTTGAAATATTTACGGATAAAATGATACGATGTCAGGGATGTGTTTCAAAATAACAAGGAGGGGAAAGTGGATGAGATCCAGCTAAAACAGAATTAATTGCCCATGAGTTATAAATGTTGATGCTAAATACTGGTACCTGGGAGTTAATTTTCTCTACTTCTGTACTTATTTGAAATGCTCCCTAGTCAATAGTTGAGTTGAAGAAGCAGCAGTAGCAGCAGCCCTGGAATTTTCCATAGCACTTTTAGGACCCCTTTAGAAGAAAACCCACAGAATTGTGGAGGCCTGGCTACCTTCTAGTCTAACATCTCTCCATTTACCAATGAGGAAGTCAAAGGGAAGACAGATTGTTGCACCATTGTCTTTCTTTGGCCTTATCCGAAGCATCTGTTCTACCACCACACAGTTCCTGTTTTACTCTTGCTCTCAGCACATGCCCAGAGGTTATACATCCTGATTCTAGGTTCAGCACCCGTTTACTGACCTGAATCCCATTTACCATGCCTTGGGCATTTGGTCCAGCCCACCAGGCCAGAGTGGGCCACCCAGGAAAACCCCGCTCTCTCCCAGCCTCTGCTCCTCATGTGTGAAATGAGGTGATTGGAGTTCTCTGTAGGAATTTTATATTGTTTTTGCACCTGCCCTGTACATTTGAAATTATTTCAAAATAAAAATTAAAATAAAAACGAGTTGGAAACCAGGACCTCTGACCCAAGCCCCATTGCCTCATCTGTGCAGCAGAGTTGGAGACACCTGCCTGGCAGGAGGAGGGGCCCAGGGTGCAGCTGGCCAGCATTTGATCCCGAGTGAGTAGAGCCTTGGGTTTTGCCATCGCTCCATCCGGTGGCTCTTCTGCAGATGGCATGGCTCTCGTCCCCTCTGACGCCTGGCTGCACACAGTGAAGCTCCTTGGGTCCACACCATTTCCATGCTGGCCTGCAAGTCTCATGGTGAACACCAGTGCGTCCTTCTAATCCCCTTGGCCTTGGCCCAGAGCCACTGCAGACAGACTGTGCCGTGCGTGCTTGCAGGGTTTGCCTTTTCCCCTCCCACCCTGTCAGGGCCCTTCTGAATTCTTGGAAGCCAGACAAGGGAGTTCTGCAGG
Source organism: Myrmecophaga tridactyla (assembly GCA_004026745.1). NCBI lineage: Eukaryota > Metazoa > Chordata > Mammalia > Pilosa > Myrmecophagidae > Myrmecophaga > Myrmecophaga tridactyla. The sequence goes on along the minus strand of PVIY010004793.1, from coordinate 28,590 downwards.
TTGGGGGGTTTCTCATTGACCTGTGTGATGGACTGAGCAGTGTGCTCCAGTTTGTGCATAGTTTTGGTTGACATCCTGGTAGGGGGTGGACCCACTGTAAACCAAGGATGTCTTAAAATGCTGCTTCAGTTTAAATGGGGCCCAGTGAATCAGGTTAGGCTTTAATCTGGATCACTGGGGTACCTTTATAAGCAGAGGGAAAGTCAGGCGGAGAGAGGAAGCCACGGGCTGAAACCAGAAGCCAACTGGACAGCAGGAGGAGGGAGATGGCACCGCCATATGCATGGCCATGTGACTGGAAAGCCGAGGACCAGGGATCACCAGCAGCCAGCCCCAGAGCCCTCAGTCTTCAGGGAGAAAGCTTTACCTCGAAGCATTACTTTCATCTCAACTTTTACTTCTCCTAGCCTCCAAACCATGAGCCAATACATTCCCATTGGTTAAGCCCACCCTCTGTATGGTTTTTGTTTTAGCAGCTGGGAAACTGAGACACCTTGATTTAGAATGGTCACGCCCATCTTGGTCCTTTTGTAAAACTGTCATTTAGAAACATAGTGAGTAATTCTAATGTGAACTCTTATAAAATGCAGTGTCCTTAGTTCCTATATTCAAGTAAATCCAGCAAATGTGTTCTTATAGTAATGATCTGTCATGTAGAAGGAAATGCATGAGGGATTCTCATCACAACCCAACAGCCATCTTCTCTCTTCCAATATCATAATGACATAACAGGGAGTTTCTGTTTGATGGGTATATGGGTGTGTGTATATCTTCATGTGACTCTTAGAAAAAAATACTTATTAAAGAAGGCCACAACTTCTTTAGTGGGAGAGCAGCAGTGGGAGAGTCCAGAAGGAAACAAACGATGTAGATATATGCCATAGCTTTAAAGATTGTTCTTGATATGTGCAGTCAGAATTGGATTTTTCTGAGAAGCTAATAAAGCATAAAGCTCAGAGACTCTCACTTCTACTCGACCGTGAGACCCAGTATCTAACTTTGTACTCGTAACTTTTTTAAAAGAGGACCACCCCCAAATTTTATAAACATCAGCCTCCAAATTCTTGGATCCAGCCTTGTGTGGAATTGTGACTCTCTAAGAAAAAGTACAAACCCTTGTTTTCTTCCCACAAAGAATCTATGGTGATTCCAAGGAATTCTGGTAGTGATAATGCATTTGAAGGCAACCATTGCTCATTAGCTGTGTAGCCTCAGAATCCTCACATGCAAATCACACATACAGACATGCTTCCTAGGGTTGCTTGAGGGAAAAACAACTGATTTTGAAAGGAGCGTAAATATTCTAACAATGTGTCCTGTGAACATGAACGCATCTTCTTTTATATTTAGCAGCTAATTTCTAGTTATTGGTTTCCATGAAAATTTATGTAACTTCTTTTATATTCAGCAGGTAACCTATAGTGATGTGCTTCCAAGGCACAGCTATTTGGTACTTTTGAACGTATGAATCCATAAAGCTGCCTTTTACTTGGAAATAATGAAATTTCTTATTTCTGAGGATGTCACTTGCCACAGTGAGTGAAAATGAGCACTGTGGTTCAAAGTTGGCTTGAGCCAACAATCACAATTCACACTTAACAGAGTTTTTTTTAATGCAAAAAATAAGTCACCCTTATCCTAAAAAAGTGCAGTTTTACCTAATGCTTCTGGACCTCGTTTATTCCATTTTCTAGCTATGTCTATTCATAATCATGACTCATGTAGAAACTTTAAAGGGCAGAACTTGCCATCCTAATATGCATGTTATTTTATTGCTGAGATGGCAGTTCAACTAGTGAAGTTACTGAATGCTAAGAATTTTTAAATTTTTAATTGTATTCATACTACATGAATGTCAATATCTTTCGGCTTTAAATTTTCATTTTTCATCAAGGGATTGAGAGAACCTTCTCGACCAAAGGGGGAAGAGTGAAATGAGACTAAGTGTCAGTGGCGGAGAGATTCCAAACAGAGTCGAGAGGTTATCCTGGAGGTTATTCTTATGCATTAAGTAGATATCACCTTGTTGCTCAAGATGTAGCAGAGAGGCTGGAGGGAACTGCCTGATAATGTAGAGCTGTGTTCCAGTAGCCATGTTTCTTGATGATGATTGAACAATGACATAGCTTTCACAATGAGACTCTGTGAATGTGAAAACCTTGTGTCTGATGCTCCTTTTAGCTACTATATCAACAGAAGAGTAGAACATATGGGATAAAAATAAATAATAGGGGGAACAAATGTTAAAATAAATTCGGCTTGAAATGCTAGTGGTAAATGAAAGCGAGGGGTAAAGGGTATGGTATGTATAATCTTTTTTTTTCTATTATCGTTTTATTTCTTTTTCTGTTGTCTTTTTATTTCTTTTTCTAAATCGATGCAAATGTTCTAAGAAATGATGAATATGCAACTATGTGATAATATTAAGAATTACTGATTGTATATGTAGAATGGAATGATATCTTAATGTTCTTTTGTTAATTTTTTTAATTAATAAAAAAAGTTTATTAAAAAATTTTCATTTTTGGTGACTTCCTAGAGTGACTAAAAAGAAAGTTCTCTAACTTGATTTCAGTGATGCTAACACAGATGCGCGGTTTTCACCAAACTGAGCCTACGACCTGTGCATTTTACTGAGTGCAGAGCATACCTCTACAAAGGGGAAAACTTCAGTTGGTCCCTGTATATTGTTTTTGCAGATTCTTTTTACTTTTAACTTTATGCAAGATTATAACCCATTTATTTTCTTATTTGCAACTTTTTCACGTTTTAGGAGTTCTTTGATCATGTGAAGAAGCTCTGGGATGATGAAGGTGTGAAAGCCTGCTTTGAGAGATCAAACGAGTACCAGCTGATTGACTGCGCACAATAGTAAGTGTGCTCTCCTCCAGGTTAGGGGTCTCTCTGGGGGACACGGTCATGTCACGGTGAGGCGACCCTCCCGTCACCCTCAAATGATTCACATTTCACTACAGAAATCAACTTTACAAGTGTCACAATTTGTAGTGGAAAATTGAAAGTGTTTTGGGGAAGAACCTGGAGCCATTTCATTCATTTTGTCCTAGTTACTGTTTTCAGTTCGGTTTTTTTGGCTTTCTCTAGAGTCATAGGCATATTTCTAGGTTATAGTATGTTTAAATATTCATGATTATATCTTAGTTTGGAAACAGGAATCCCCAAATTAAAAGTTAAAATAATACTGACATTTTCAATCCAACCTATACTCAGAAGAGGTAGACTCGAGCCCTGAAAAGAGAAAATAATAAGCAAACATTTGATGAAAAAATGTAATGAAGCGCAAGAAGACTCTGACGCCTTAGCTGGTTCATTGTCTTTCCCTGAAATGCCTGTTTTCCTATTTTCTCTTGCTATTTTAGATACATTCTGTTACCATTAGAAAATAGTGGTCCCCAGAAAAATGTGTGTTCTGTGTGTTAAATAATCAAGATATTTTGGTATGTGTTTGCTATTTTGCTAGCAAAAACTGTGTTTATAACTAGTTATTTTACATAAATCTTTGGACAGCTAGAAATGAACAGTTTTACATTTTAAGTCTGAAAACTCTAAGAATACGTGCTTAGGGAAGAGATTTCATCCGCGTCAAGTCTGGGAGGTCACAGTGTTTAGACCTAGAAAATGGAGGTCTTTGTGAACTTGACTTTGAGGGGAGAGTAGAAGTTGGATCGCCCCAGCCCTCTCCTCACACCAGGATCCCTGCGGAACCCCTGGGAGCAGCCTGCGGGCATCAACTGGAGGCCTGCAGGGTGGGGAGGAGAAGGGATTGGAAACTGGCCCGGACCAGGGTCTGGCTAAAGCCCTTCTCCAATGAACGGATAAAGAGAAGATGGCCAGAAAGAAGCCCGGGGGTGGGGGGAGCCCCTCCAGAATGCTGAAGGCCACGCTGAGGAACTGGAACCGTATTCCAGATGCTGTGAGCAGCTGAAACCAATGCCAGTGAGATACCAGGGAGGTGGTCCAAGGTGGTGGCTCTGGAGATGAGCTCTGGGTGCTGGGAGGCTCTGCAGAGCTGGGCTGTGGGGATCCGGGGAGGAGAGCTGGCTGGGTGGTGATGCTTTGTTATCGAGATGTTGCCTGGGAGACAACAGGCTTGTGGAGAACAGGGAATGTTCAAGGTCCGATTTGGAAAAGTTTGCCAAAGGACTGGCCACGTGGAGATGGCAGGTAGCTATAGGCCTGGAGCTCAGAAGAGAGTCGGTGATATAGGCCGGGGATGGTTACGAAGCCTTGGAAATAATATGAGCACAGTTGGAAGTGAACATGGGACCTGGTAGAGTTCCGGCTGCAGAAGTTGGTTTCAGGAGTGTATTTAGAGGACAGGATTCAGCATTATGGGGTGTATTAAAAAATATATAGAACAACTTTCTTAGCATAGACCTGCTTCAGACACCCTACGATGGCCACAGGAGCTGTTAACAATCCTCCACGAAGAGTGACTAGGAAACATTGCTAATTCACTAGGAAAATATTTTAAATTTTCTGATTTCCTGCCCTGCTTAAGAGTTCCTTCAAGACTTGCCTCAAATCAACATGCCCATTTTAAATTGCCCATGCCTTTTAGGCCACTTCTCTAAGTTACATTTTTGTGGTTATTCTTAGGTCATTTAAATTGTTCTCATTCCACAACTGGATTCTTAACACCTCAAGTGCAAGACTTACTTATTTAGGCTTGGATGTGGGAAGTGCAGAGAAGGTCCTCAGTGGAGCCTAGAATGTAGCCCGAGAACCGTGTGGGGCTTACCACCTGCCGAAAAGCCTTTTATTTTTTTCCACTTATTCTCACCCACTCCTTCTCTCAACATGTCATCTCACAATCATTTAAAAATCATGACAAAATTATGTTTTAAATCGCCATGTTTTAGAGCTGGGAAGTATATACCAGGAAAATGCTGGCAACTGGAATTTCTAGCATGTGATATGTTGACATTCATATACATTTGCATTTGAAGTTGTGGAATATGTGCTTTATAATCCTTTCCAGTGTTTCTTTTTTTTTTAATAGTATATTTTATTTAGCCCAGTATATCCAAAATATTACCATTTTAGCATGTTACCCATAGAAAATTATTAGTGAGATATTATGCTTTTTTTTTGTCCTCATCGTTCTAGTTTGCCAGCTGCCAGAATGCAATGTACCAGAAACAGAACAGCTTTTAAAAAGGGGAGTTTAATAAGTTGTAAGTTATTAGTTTTTAGGCAATGGAAATGTCCCAATTAAAGCAAATTTATAGAAGTGTCCAATCTAAGGCATCCAGGGAAAGATACCTTCATTCAAGAAGGCCGATGAAGTTCAGGGTTTCTTTCTCCTCTAGAAAGTCATGAGGCGAACATGACATCATCTGCTAGCTTTCTCTCCTGGCTTCCTTTCATGAAGCTCCCCGGGAGGCGTTTTCCTTCTTCATCATCAAAGGTCGCAGCTGGTGGTCTCTGCTTCGTGTAGCTATGTCATTCTGCTCTCTCAGAATCGCTTGCATTCTCCAAAATGTTTCCTCTTTTATAGGATTCCAGTAAACTAATCAAGCCCCACCTGAATGGGTGGAGACACGCCTCCACCTAATCCAGTTTAACAACCACTCTTGATTAAATCACATCTCCAGGGAGATGATCTGATTACAGTTTCAAACATTTCAATACTGAATAGAGAATAGCAGAAACAGCTGCCTTTACAAAATCGGAATGGATTAAAACACGGCTTTTCTAGGACACATACATCCTTTCAAACCAGCACACTCAGGTTTTGAAGTCCAGTGTGTATTTTGCACTGATGGCACATCTCAGGTGTGGACTAAGCCACATTCCATGTGATGACTTGGCCGCATATGGCTGGTGGCCACCATACTAGACCACGTGGTTCTAGAGAGTGTACCTGAAGCCTTTTCTTCTTTCTAATATATTCCACATGCTGATGTTTTTTCATCATGTAGTTGTGTATTCATCACCATGATCATTTTTAGAACATTCACATCACTCCAGAAAAAAAAAAAGAAACGAAGAAAAAATGCATACATCTCATATACCTTACCCCTCCCTCTCATTGACCTCTAGTATTTCAGTCTACCCAATTTTTTTTTAACCCTTAAACCCCTATTATTTATTTATTTTGTCCTTATTTTTTCTGCTCATCTGTCCATACCCTGAATAAAATGAGCATCAGACACAAGGTTTTCACAGTCACACTGTCGCTTTGTAAAAGCTATATAGTTATGCTAAAGAATGACCTCATGGTAACCTCTCCATTCTGTTTGAAATCTCTTAACCACTGAAATTTATTTCAGTGTCTCATTTCTTTCTCTCCCCTTTTGGTCAAGAAGACTTTCTCAGTCCCATGACACCAGGGTCAGGCTCATCCCAGGAGTCCTGGCCCATGTTGCCAGGGAGATTTACACCCCTGGGAGTCATGTACCAAGTGGGGTGGGGGGACAGTGACTTTACCTGCCAAGTTGGCTTAGAGAGAGAGGCCACATTTGAGCAACAAACGAGGTTCTCTGGGGGTGACTCTTAGGCATGATTATAAGTAGGCTTAGCCTGTCCTTTGAAGGAATAAGCTTCTTAGGGCCAAGCCCATGACCAAGGTCTCAGCGTATTGATTTGGTTTTCCCCACTGCTTGTGAGAATATCAGAAATTCCCCAGATGGGGAAGTTGAATATCTCCTCCTTTCTCCGCAAGGGAACTTTGCAAAGACTTTTTTATTCTCTACCCAAATTACTCTAGAATATATCAGGGCATCACATAAACCAGAACAAACCAACAAGATCTCACTCCCTATTCAAGATGCCATGTAATTATGATGTTAAAATTCCCTGACCATACAAGTTAAATTAGATAATCTGATACCCAAAATATAAATTTTGCACCAAACAAACATCTCTTCCTTTGGACTTACACAGAACTTGAAGTTTTAAAATATGAATCGTATCCTCCTTTACCCTGTATTCTAATTTACTTTAATCCTATCAGGATCAGCTTCATTCATGTCTCTAGTTGAAGGTTGATCACTTTTTCAACTTTTTAAATAGTTGCTGTGTGGGGTAATACTGACTTTCATAGCTTCAGAGCTCTAACTCTGATTATCAGCTGTCACATAAATATCCAAAGTTTCGGGGAACTACCAGTTTGTACACAAATAGTTCAGTATCTCAGAATTTAGAAATAACAGTTACAGCTGCAGAATAGATGTGAGTGCTATGATAGCTTACAATCTAAGACCCTCTGCAAAAGGCCCCATCCTGATAACTCATGCCCTTGACTTTAGTTCGAGTTTGTGTATTATAGTTAGTCCATATGAGTAAGGCATGATATTTGTCTTTTTCTTTCAGACATTTCATTCACCTAGTTGCATGCCTCACCCTGCAACTGTTTCATTCCTGCTTGCAGCTGCTCAGTAGTCTGTTGTTGTACCTATAGGCCATCTCCATCCATTGTGAATCCTGAACACTGCTGCCATTAATACCGGGGTGCAAATGTCCTTTCTTGTCCCCACTCTCAGTTCCTCCAGGTATATACCTAGCAACAGGGTTGCAGGATCATATGGCAACCACACCCCTAGCCTCCTGTGGAACCACCCCCCTGCCCTCCAAGGGGCTGCACCTCTCATTTCCCTACCAACAGTGAACAGGTACATCTCTTTTCCACATTTTCTCCAGCACTTGTTTCTCTCTGCTCATTTTCAAACAGTTTTATTCGCACATCATACAATCCAACCTAGGTAAAAAATCAGTAGTTCCTGGTAGAATCACATAGTCATGCCTTCACCACCACAGTCCATATGAAGACATTTCCTTTTCTTCTGCAAAAATCCCAAAAGCCCCCTCCCACATATCCCCCACTTGGTGACATTTAGTTTTGGCATAATGCCTTTGAAATAATCAGTCATCCCCACTGTTTCTTGAGCTCTGGCCTGAGGATACCCCCATGCTGCTCAACACTACATTAGGAATTTCTCATTCTTAACTTATTCTCTCATCACCATAGTAATAAAATCAAAGATTTCATTAAAAATAGAAATATGCAAACATAAACTTGAAAAAAGAGAACCGAGTTGCACAAGCTTTGACGGCAGTCAAATCTAGGCCCAGATGCTTAGCTCTGCCCCCGACCCCTGTGCAAGGACTTTGGACAAGTTACTTTAATGGGAAAAATCCTGCAGTCTGTTCTCATTCAGTTGCTGAAGGATTGAATAAATAGATAACCCACAGCCCTTGGACAAGGCCTGGCACCAGATAAGTGTTGGCTACTGTTATTTCACAGGATGGACATTGAGGCCCAGAGGGACAAGCCCAGGTGCCTGCAGTGACACAGCTTCCCATTTACAGCCAGGGCTACTTTTTTCGGTTACATCCTTTGCATTTGCAGAGAGACACTGATTTTAACAAACTGCCTCGTGCCCCATGAGGCTCTGGGGCATGATCAAGAGTCCCCGACCAGGCTTGGCAGGACTAAAGAACCAAAATCTCGATCCGGCTTTCCTAGCCCTGAGCCTGACGGAGTCACCGAAGCCATTTCAGCCCCAAGACCTCACTGCTCTGGGCCCATCACCATGTCTCCAGCTGGACCTATTTTGTCCACTTTCATCCACGAACCTCAGATCAGATCAGTAATTTCGTCTCTCCATGGTTCTCGTGTACCTTGTGTTTCCACTACCCTCAGATTCTTGAATTTGGGAGTTTTCAAAAACAAGCAACATTTCAGTAAAGTTTGCTAGGCCAACAGATGGTTGCCAGTTTTTGTTAATTGCCAGATAAGAACACTCTTAAAATAGTTGCTTCCATCTCTCACCATCATCACTTCATGGAGGAAAGGTCATGTCAGCATCAAGGAGGAGAGGACAGAACCGCAGCCTGGTGGTCAGGCCACTGTGTCCCCTGCTGCCATGGCCTCGGAGCCAGGGGCTGAGTCTCGTTGGGCCTCGCCTGCCCAGCACCTGGGCTGGTGCTCTTGTGTTAAAGTAGGTGTTGAGTGGGTGTCGTTGGACCCCAAGGAATGGATCAGACTCAAGCCCCATATTCAGTCTGGCCAGAGAAGAGCGGCTGGCCCTTATCTGCTTTTTAAATGTACACACACAAGGGGATGCAGGACAGTTCAGGGGTAGAACTCTCACCTGTCATGCGGGAGACCCGGGTTCGATTCCTGGTCCATGCACTTCCCAAAAAAACAAACAAACCAAACCAACCAAATCAACAAAAATCCAGCAAATGGTGCTGTAATAACAGGACATATGGAAAAATAATGAACTGTGACCCTGCAATACAGCATACAAAAAAAAAGTATGCACACACACCCTGAGTCACTCAGATGCTATGGTACTTCTCTTTCCCCTTGCAGTGCCGCCTGTTCCTCTTACCAGAATTGCTCTGAGAAAAGGATCTGATTTATATCTTGGTGTGAGTCTAAGTCTCTGTTTCACCCAGTGCAACAGAACTGCACGTTGGGCCTTCAGGCATATTGTCAAGGCAGTAATCTCAACCCTGTTAGGCAGTGATTCCCTGGTGGAAACCACGGGGACAGGTTGAGGAGGAGGAGCTTTCTCAGTGGAGCTGGAAGGCACGAGGACCTCAGGAGGCTGGGCTACCTTGTTCAGAATCTAAGGACTGTTCCTCAAAAAGCTAACCCTGGAATTACTGATTATGTATGTAGAATGGAATGGTCAAAAGTTATGAATGTTTGTGTTTGGTGTTTTTTTTTGGTATTTAAAAAAATTTTTTTTTTGATTAATTAAAAAAACGGGGGGAGTTTAGGATTTATATATGTTACTAGAATAAAATTTTTAAAAGGCAAACCATAGGACTGTACAACACAAACAGTGAGCCCTAATGTAAACTATGGATTATAGTTAATAGTACAATTATAATATTCCTTCATCAATTGTAACAAACGTATCACACTAATGCAAGGTGTTAATAATGGGGGGAGGGGTATATGGGATAAGTATTTTATACTTTCTGCATGATTTTTCTATATATCGACAACTTCTCTAGTAATATATATAAATTAAAATTAAAATATATATTTAAAAAAGAAAAAGAAAAAAAAGCTAAACCTGGAGTGACCATATGACCCAGCAGTTCCACTCTTAAGAGTATTGAAAACAAATCCACACAAAAACTTACAAATGACTGTAGTAGCATTATAAGCCAGAGGGTGGGAATGATAAACAAAATATGGTATGTACATACCCTGGAATATCATTCAGCCATAAAAAGGGATGAAGTTCTGATAGACGCGACAGCATGGGTGAACCTTGAAGATTTAAGCTAAATGAAAGAAGCCAGCCACAAAAGGTGCCATGTTGTGTGATTCCCTTTAGATGAAATGTCCAGAACAGGCACATCTATAGAGACAGAAAATGCAATAGTGGCTGCCAGGGGGTGGGGGTAGGGGAGCATTGAAAATGAGCTGCTTCCTGGGTTGGCAGTTTCTCTTTGAGATGGTGAAAATGATCTGGGATTAGAGAGCTGGGGTGGCCAGACAACCTTGTGAATATACTGAAAAGCACTGAATTGAATACTTTCAGGATGGTGAATTTTATGTTATGTGAAAGTATATTTTATGAGACTCATGTTTCAATTAAAAAAAAAAAGATCATGGCAGGAGGGGGAAGGGGGGAGGGTGACCCAGGGCTGGAAAAGTAGTGGAAGTGCCTCTTCAGTTTGAGCACGCAGGGGAGCCTCGGAGAGGGCGTGGGAAGACACAGCCCTGCCCCCGAGCGGTGAATGCCGCATCTGACAGCAGAGCGAGTGGAAGTGTGCGTCTCGGTGCCAGCCAGCCTGACCTCACAGCTCTGCCCGGCACTGCCCAGCCTGCACATGTGTTTTCGGGGGGCAGCGGGGACAGGGGTGTCCCCGACCTCATAAAGCACAGAGGGCTCCAAAATTTTAAAAGGCGAATAAGGTCTGGGTTCAGCTCCTTGGTTTGCAAGGACTGGGGACCTGCTGAGGCTACTTCAAGGAAAGGGGGTGGGGGGTTGTTCTGAGGATACCGGGAAGCCATTCGCCCACCAGGGTCAGCCCGGCCCTCCTGCGGTCTCCTCTGGTACTTCTCTTTTAAGTTCCCTTGTCGGCTCCACCCTTCCCTGGCTGCCCACTGGAAAGCCACCCCCATAGTCTGGAAGAGGTGGGAAGATTGGTTTTGTGAACTGCCAGGCACCTTCCATCTCGCCCTCCCATCCCCCATGCTGCCCCCACCCCCACCCAGCCGGGGGTCCCTCCTGCTTCCGCGGAGGCTGTGAGTGAAGAGGGGCAGCTGACGTGCAGGACCTGACAGCAAGACTGACGTGCTTAAAGGAGTGGGGATGATAATTATAACTAAGCTCTAAATAACGCACTTTGGGTAAAACGAGTGGCTTCATAGCATCAGGCAAGCTGTGTGGATTACCAGAAATGATATTTTATGCAGAACTGCCCAGTCCCCACTGTGACAATTAAATAACAATCTCTGCTGCATTATCCCCCAAAATACATTTTCTGTAAGTCTTAATAAGAAGTGATTATGTAGCCATGGAAACAGCTATTTTGGGAGAGAGAAAATCAGAGAAAATTGGATCTTTAGAATAGCTTTATAAAATCCGATTTTGTGTATTGTAACTTTGAACTCTGCTGCTCAGAGAAGCTAGAAAAGAGTCTCGCGTTCCTACTGATAAATGTTTAATAGTGCATCATTTGAATGATTGGTTTTAGGCTTTCTTTCTTTAAAGAAAGAATATCCCAGAAAAAAGAAAAGAGCAGTGAGAAAGGTAAAGCGGTTTTGTAGACAGCCCCATATCTGCCTTTTGTCAGTTTGTGACCATGTTCAGCCTCTTTAGCCATGATTTGCAATTACAGTAGTCAAGTCCTTAAATGCTAGGCTGTCAGAACAATCTGGAAGTTATTAGCAAAAATGAGATTTCAACTTCAAAGTTGAAATGTTGCAGGTTATTTTTAAATAAAATAAACTATAATTTAAATTATCCATATTGCTGTATAGTCATTGAAAAACCGTGTAATCCCTTAAATATACAATCGCCACCCTGATTCACATATATGTTCTTAACTCTCATTGTGACCTTTATTTCTAGCCAAATTTATTTTCAGATGTATTTTCTAGATCTGCAGAATTGAAGGTGATCCTGTTAATAGTGAATGCAGTATATATTTTAGACATGAAGAATGCATCTAGTGACGGGGACGAAGTAGGGGGAGCACATATCTCAGCACAACTCAGTTGGCTCCTGATTTTCCATTTTTACCACCCCCGTTTGAAAACCCCTGCTCGAAGGTGTCTGGAAGAAATTTTTGAGAGGGTTTTAACACAGATGTTTCTGTGGGAAAAGTTTTGAAAAATCTCCCAGGAAGCTACTGCCTTGAGTGGAGAACATTGTACTTCCCCGAATTCCAGTGGATTCCTGTCGTGATCCAACTTAATCCTCAGTCTCTCTAGGAAAGACGGGCTTCGCTGCCAGCCCCTTCCAGCCCCTCGCCCTAGAGCCTGCCGAGGGTCCCTGTTCACTGTGCATTGTCAGGTTAGTTCTGGAGGGTGCTAAGAGTGGACCCTTTGGCCTCTGCACAGTTAGAACACACACACAGGGGGTTGCAAGGGTAGTTCAGTGGTAGAATTCTCGCCTGCTCATGTGGGAGGCCCGGGTTCGATTCCCGGTCCGTGCACTTCCCCCCATAGGCAAAAAAAAAATTTAGCAAATGGTGTGACAGTAACAGGAGAGTCACATGGAAAAAGAATGCAGTGTGACCTTCACCATGCAACATACAAAAGAACATGCACACACGTTTTTGGTGCTTTAGAGCTGTGCTGATTATTTCTTAGCGATGGCTCCCATTTCAACCAGAATTACATGGTCAGCACCACCCCCTGGGGAGCTGGCGGCGAGGCCTGGAGCTGAGGGCCTTAAATGCCAACCATCATCCTCTGCCGGGCCCCTCAGATACCCTCAGATCCCGGTTCAAAAACTGGGACCAACTTTCAGAGCTGATAGCAGCAGAATCACTTATCCAGATGAAATCTACAGAACTACCAAAGTGGTATTTTTTTTAGAATGCAATGTCTTTTTGATGTCCACATTCACATTTACTTATATAAGCCAAACCACAGAATCTCTCTGGTCACTGTGATAAAAAACAAAACTGAAATTCATATTGCATGATCTCACTTTGCGAAATAGCTAGAAGAAGTAGATTTCCTAGACAGATAGCAGATAACAGGTTACCAGACCAGGGCGGGTGGGGGAGTTATTGCTTAATGGGTGCAGGGTTTCACTGTGAGATGAGGGGTAGTGGATATTGATGCAGGTAGCCCAGTATTGTGCATACAATTAATGTCACTGGATTGTCCACTTGAAAGTGGTCAAAATGGGAAATCTGAATCGGATATATATGTTACAACCAAAAAAAAGTTAAGGAGAAAACTGAAATTCAGTGCTTGAAGAGACAGTTGCCTTCAGCTCAGTTTCCAGTTTACTTCTGCTTAGGGGACGGGTTGCATGGAAATAGTCTGGGTTTTGTAGATGCATAGTTGCAAACAGTAGCAGTTTTTTTTTTTTTTTAAGTCTGCTTCGTAATCGCAAGATGCATTTTAATTTTATGCAGAAACTTGAAAAAAAGGAGAATTGTAAAAAATTTTCTTCAACGTTGAATTCTTAACAATCTCGAACAGTTCTTCACATTCCTTAAACATGACTGTAAAATGTGATAAATACAAACTGTTCGTAATACCCTGCCACAGCGCATAGCGGGGACACAGTGCTCCTGTGCTGACCCGGCAGGTGTGCTCAGAGGAGACCAGCACACCTGGCAGTTAGGATGCAGGACAGCCCTGCCCCTGTGTCCCCCAGGGCACTTCCTTCTATGGACAGGTACCCCATTATCTACCAACAGTGGCCAGTACTGCCCCCTTCCTTCCTTCCAAACAACACGTTAAATACATGCATAATACTTGATAGGTTATGGGCTACCCAGATAAGAGTGTATTTGTCAGAACTCAGCAAAGGTGTACTTAAGATTGGTGTGGTTTTTAGATGCAAAGTTTACATTAAATGAAAAGACTGTGAACAGATACTGATTTCTAGATAACAGTCTGCGCACTGAAGAATTCAGGAAGAAGTAAACTGATGTGTGCACTGTCTTTGAAATGCGTGACAAATAAGATAAATTCATGGATGGTAGAGGAGTGGGTAGATGAGAAACGTGTTTTTTAAAGTGCAGTAGAAAGTTAATGGCAACATCTAGATAATATATATTCACTATAAAATTATTTCAAATGTGTTGTATGTTTGAGTTTTTCCTAATAAAATGTTGGAGGAAAAAGAAAACCATACATATGTGTAGATGTGATCACAGATGTGCCCCCAAATAAGCTAGATAGCGGCCCAAGAGTGTTCTCTCACAAATTACAATAAATCAGATTTTGCATAAGCTTACTGTGACTTTTTTTTTTAATTTAAGAAAGGGCAGGAAAGAAAAGAAACAAAAGCAAAAATCCTGATTCAAAACATAGTTCCCATAATGGATCTCTAAAATATCATCTTTGCAGAAATCGGCAGATGATTGTATGAGATGTTACTTCCATGAGGATCCTGTGTTGTTCTTCCACATTCAGGAAGATGTGGAGATGTTACTCCTGACAGAGTAACATTTCATTAAATAGTCGATGAATATTTGAATGAGCAGCTAAGCCTAATCAAATGTTTTAAACTCTGTACCGTGGATGGCGAGACTGTTGACTGCTCATGCTGTGTCTGGGGCAATGCCTGTCACACAGTAGATGTTCAATAAATATTTGTTAAATGAACAGATTTTTTTATATTACAGCTATTCTTCTGCTTTCTCTACTATTCTTAATTAACCATTCTCACCTCTGCAAATTATTTTTTCTATAAAGCTCTGTTAACACAGTATCCAAATCACGTCTTCCTTCTCCCAGTAAACAGTGGCACATATGTTCACAATATCAAGAAATGCAATTAAAGCTTTTGAAATAGGATTTAGGGAGTGAGGAAGCTGGCCTTTGATAATTTCATATCCAAGAAAGCATTCAAAAAAGGAAGTAAGAAAAACCTTTCTTAGAATAGTACATGCATCATTGGTTAGAATTAAGTATCTTTATTACACTACACGCCATTGATCATATAACATCTAGAATCCCTGACATCAACAAAAAGCTACCTTTGAAAAATAAGCTTTAAATCTAAGCACAAATACAATTTCCCAGGTGGGCTGCGGCGGCTCAGCAGGCAGAGTTCTCGCCTGCCATACTGTAGACAGACCCAGGTTCGATTCCTGGTCCCTGCCCGTGCAAAAATAAATAAATAAATAAAGTACAATTTCCCTATGTTTACTAATGATTCCATTCATATGACAACCATTAAGTGCATACTGTGCCCTTGTTTTTTATTTTATTTGATATTGGTGTAAATCTGTGGTGTTATGCATTATTTCTGTGAAAGAATGAAGAGTTTCTTGTACCAGCTACTTGAGGCATTCTGTAATTGCTAAGAGAGAAATTGCCTTGCTATTACTTTCTCTTAAGATATATATAGTGGCTAAATAGATCCTCTTCTAAAATAGACAAGGCTTAATAGATGATTTTGCCAAAAAAGGAAATTTTTCATTATACTCAATTAAACATGTTTTATGACATTTCAGATCTCTTTTAAAATAAGAAATTCAACATAAGGTGAACATTGATGTAAAGGTCAGTTTCTCCTTTGGTTCTTTTTTCTGGCACGTGGCGTGGTCTTTATAAAATCCACCTTTTATTGACCCCACGCTTCTCACAGGTAACATTCTTTAACAGTGGGCCTTTTTTAAGGATTCAGGGACATCTTGGGGATCCCAGGTGGGAATGATCACTATGACGGATAAAACAGTCGGGGGTCGTTGACAGAAAAGAGCTAATACCAGAATTCTTCCATTGAAGAAGCATTACGGTGAATGCAGTTTGGTTCTTGTTTCCTTATTTTATTTCATTTAAATGACACCAAGTTTTGCCCATTAGTTTAAGTGGATATTCTCTTTCAACCCCTAAACCACCCAAAAAATACATTCTCTTTTTCCTGCAATAGGCTAAGATTCATTATTTACTAGTAAGTATTGTTGTCCAGATTTTAAACTTGGCTAAGACTTATATTTAGGATGTGGTTAATAATGGTTAAAGACATCCTAGGGATTCCTGGAAAAGAAATACCTGTTTGAATGACCTCCCTTGTCAGATTTATCAAGAAAACCTGGCCAGCCCCACTGTGCCTCGTGTGCAGAGACCCTTCCATGAGAAGAAGGTCTGGGAGAAGCAGATGCCCTCTGACTTTAGACAGCATTTTCAGATGCCTCGTGGTGGCCAACTACTTGCCTCTGTCCCCTTATTGGTCATTCCCTGGCCTTGAACTCAAGAAGTATTTGTGCAGTGTGTGCCCAAACCAGAAGATTCTAGCCCAGCTTTATCAGATAACAGAACAAGAAAGCATATCCCTTCAGTTTAGTTCATGTCTCTTATCTGGGGACTTGGTTCAAAAATCATTGTAAGCTAACACTTCTCTTAAAAATATTGATCTTTGCCTTCATTTCAAACAAAAGCATTGACTGTCTCACAAAAAATTGAATGTTGAAATAGTATATACAATTTTTAAAAAACGTTTTTTATTGTTAAAGATAACATATACAAAGAAAAGAAAGAAAAAGCAATGATTTTCAAAGTACACTTCAACGGGTAGATACAGAGCAGATTTCAGAGTTTGTTATGTGTTACCATTCCACTCTTTCAGATTTTTCCTTCTAGCTCCTCCAAAACACTGGAGGCTAGAAGAAATTATATATAGTTTTTAAATGATAAATATGTTCCAGTTATAGGATTTTTCTTACATTCTAAATAGGAGTGTCAAAAATAAATTATTTCTAGTAGGTCTCACTGAGTTTAGTTATATTTGATTTCTAATACCATTTTGCTTCCTTACTAAAGAAGCTAGTAATGTAAACTAATCAAACCTTTATGCTTTGGCTCAAAAGCTTAACTGCTGCTCTTTCTGTAAACAAATGAAATGCCCAAGATGTGCCTGCCTTGCCTGGTCACTAATGGTCCTTGACCTATTCCATGTTGCAGATATAGTGTGGGTTAGAATGGAACTGGAAGGATTACAGGATAAGAGGCTCCACGGGTCTCAGACTGTATGGTTCTAGAACTGTACTCCCCATTGTACGACCATGGGTATTTTAAATCCCTTCGCCTCCTTAGGCTGGAACCATCTGAGCACAAGCCACCACTCGGCATATGGAGGGCAACATCGTCTCGGGATCTGAGGCATTATCTACCCGTGGTCAGCTGAGCACTCAGGCTCCAAGGAGCAGCAGCAAACAACACAAAATGCTATTCCCCTCCACCACCAAGTAATAATACTCAACCCCCAGTGGCCTGGGCAGCAGCTCCCAGCTTTTTACCCATCTGTGCCCATTATATGCAAACGGCTCCAAGTGGAGGGGAGAAGGAAGGTTTTATTATGCAGCAAAATTTCCTAATTCTCACATTAACTGTTTTTACCTTAGGGATTGTAAGCTTAATATAAAAGTTTTTTTTAAAAGTATGTGAGAACAGTCAGCTTGCAGATTCTTGCAAAGGCACCGTAAAGGCTCAGGGACTGGTGGCCTTGCCCTGGTGTAAGCCTGCCCTTGGGGCTGCTCATCCTTCAGCCTGGTGGCCATAGAACTCCTGCCATCAGGCACCGTGCTGGCATGGCGAGGGGTGCATTTCCCAGTAGGCAGCCAGACTCTGTTAGGTATCCCAGGGCTGCGTTTCTATGCAAGGGAGTAGACTTCTTAAAGGCAAACAAGGAGTTCATTTTCTTTCCACAAAATATATTCTAATTAGATGAGTAATATAGAAATAGACACATTTTCCGACTTTATTTTGCAAAGTCTGTTCCACGTGTTCCCTACTGGATTTGTCAACATCGATTACATACTGCAGGGTGAAAGGCTATTTAAATAATGCATTTTTTCCCCTCTTAGTAAGTTTTACAGTGAATCTATACGGATTGTTCCGGGATTTTTTTTTTTTTTTAATGTGATGGTTTTGAATGACCTCCCCCTTTGATTTCGGCATTATCATCAAGTGTTAGGTCATAGGTCCTCTATTTCCAGTTTCACAAATGAGGAAACTGAAGTCCACAGAAGAAAACAGGTTTTAGTTGTGTCACATAACTAATCACACACAGGTCTTCCCAGAACAGGACAGAACCAGCTCCCAGTTCCCTGATATCAACTCAGAGTCTTTTCATTACATGCCACTGCTTTCCTCTCCTCTCTTTCTCGATTTGTTTTCTTTGTTGGGGAGGTGCAAAATCACCTTCAAATAAGAGAATCTGAAGTTACTCTTAACAAAACCCAAGAGATAAAATTAATATAGAGAGAGTATTTTTTTTTTTTTTTACATGGGCAGGCATCAGGAATCGAACCCAGGTCCTCTGGCATGGCAGGCAAGCGTTTTTGCCTGCTGAACCACCGTGGCCCACCCAAGAGTACTTTTTTAAAAATGAATTACTACCATTGATATTTTTTCCAAATCAGGATTATCTTTTATTACAAGGAAACCTGCATATGAATTAGAAACATACCTACTGTGAATTCCTGGGGAAAGATGGTCATTCTGCTTTTCTGCCAAAGGAAATTTTCCATTGTCTTTATAGGGACAGTAGTCTTAAAATTTAATTCTCAGGCTGTCATCAAATTGATAAATTATTCGATGTAGAAAAGGAGACGGGGAATCCCTATGTCAATTCAACATTAGATGCCAAATTAGAACATCATGACAGACAGAAGTTACGGTTCTCAAACCTGTACTCATTCACCACACCACACACAAGGAATAAATAAACCGTGCATTTAGTTGCATATGAAGCAATCCAGAGTTCTGTTTTTGTGCTACTTTTCTGTTTCCTTCTAACTCTTGTTTTCATTTTTAAACCTTAACATCAGAATCTGAAGGTCAGTGACTTTGCAGTTTCTCAAAGTTTGAGGAATGTCAGAATTTTAAAGTATAACTGTGTTCCTAAACTAAAAGGTGAGTTAAATATATAATAAGAAAGTGTTTGAAATGCTCACCAAGTGAATACATACCCAGCACCATTTCCTATGGATTATTACATTGAATGGAAATTTATTGAGCATCTATTATGTGTGGGTTTTGAACAGAATCAGTACAAGGTAATAAGCCACATGTCACAGTGCCAGACCCATCTAAGAGGAAAGACTGGTGCTGGGCAAACAAATACAAATAAATGCATAAATATAAACTGGGATAAGCGGACAAGGAAACGAGGAGGAGCTCTGTAAGACGATTTGAGGGATCACATTTCAAAACAAACAGAAGCAAACCCATTAGAATACAGTAATATTTGAACACACAATGAAATCCTTTTCATATCTGTATTTCCCTTTTTTTTGGGGGGGGGGGGCAGTGCCTGGTTCCAGAATCAAACCCAGGTCTCCCACATGGAAGGCGAGCATTCTGCTACTGAACCGCCTGTGTATCTGGTTGTATTTCCTTTATTTTTTATTATCTTTAGATTTAGCAAATCATTCTTCCCTAGTGAAGCCAAGCTAGGTCTTGCTTGAATATCTTAAATTTAACCACTTGAACCGGTCCAAAGTAAGGAAAGAAAATCAAGAAATAGGTCTTATATGCCAAATTATAGCCTACTTTTCTTCCCCAGTTTATGATAAAAATAGTTAATTGGTCTGACTCACAGCTTTCTAGAAATTTCTGACCTAAGAATAGACTTCGTACTTTGGCTACTATTTAGAACAAGTGTTCTAAAATAGTAATGTTATTCCAGCTGTTATAAATTGTTTTTTTTCCACACCATGTATTGAATCCGGAAGGTTCTCATGTGTCATCAGAATTGTCCATAGGACCAAAATCTACTTTGATAATGTTTCATAAGCCCCAAATAATGTTCCCTTTGCTAGATACATTAAGTCTAAAACAGATTTGGAAGGACTGTTACCCTCAATGGAACATAAAGAACGGTAAAAATTTAGAAATGGGTTAGATGTGAAGGGGGAGATAAGGGAGCCATCAAATGTAATGCCAAAAAACCTGACTTAACAACTAGGCCATTTAGTATATAGGGAAGAGTAGGTTTGGAGAGGAGAATTAAGGGCTCAGCAGAAAGGCTTGCTAGAGAAATGCAAGATTGGAAATTATTAGATAAAGATTATGCTGCCGACAGTGGGAACGGCAGGGGTGTTGACAGAAGGAATGGGGAGGCAGGGACCCAGGGAATGCTCCTAGACGAGCTCCAGAGAAGGAGCCCTGCCCCAGGCGAAGGCAGCCTTCTGCATTCCAGTCAGCCCTGGTGGACTCCACCCCATTCCCCAGGTGCTCTCTGCCAGCCCAGCGAAACTTGCCATCGTCCCATGCATGGAGCTGCAGATGATGTGACTTCTGTCGGGACCATCCCTTAGTCTCATTGGGCCTGCAGTCAGTGCAATCCTCAATCTTCTCAAGAGAACTGCTAACCCACCTTTTTTTTTTTTTTTAAGCTAAATGACAACCCTTTTTTTCTGTATCAGGTGAGCCTTCAGGTGTGAGAATTAAATGAGGTAATTCATACCCAGTGCCCAGAACAGAGCCTGGCTCCTAAGTACTCAGCTGTCACTATCACCGTCTATCAGAGTTGTGATTACATTCCAAATTATCTCGCCTAATTAGATTTTGTCCTTCAGCAAAACAGAATGTGACATGGGACATGGTCAAGGACCTCACGTACAAACGGGGCTGGGTTCTTTAAACCCAGCAAAAAAGGGGCTTCAGGCCCTCTGCATTTCAAACATGCCTTCTCTTTTCTTGGTTTTATGTATTCCATTTCTATAAATGTTTCATTTCAAGGGAGTTTCGCAGTTTTAGGGAAGAAAGGGGGGGAGGGCCTTAGCTAAACTGCTTAACTAGGGTAACGTCCTAGCTCCTCCCATCAATTAAATGCTGCCGAGTCTTACTGGCGGCAGTGCCCACTCCGTGCAGAACTGGGTACCATGGGAAAAAAAGAATGAGAGTGTCTTCTGCTTCCAAGTAGTTAATAATCTGACAGGTGACTTGTCACGCCAGGACACGCACACCTCTGCTAGGGTAGAGGTGCCAAGGCAGCACAGCACGAGGCTTCCTCGAAGAGGCGGCTTTTGAAGCATGGGCCGGATCTCTCAGAGACACAAAGCCAGCCAGTGCAGGCAGCAGGACGGGTGTCCACCTGGTGCCGCGTTCTCCATGTCCGCCAAACGCCGCCAGCAGTACTGCACCTCCGTGCCCCCCCGTCTAGTTTGGCGCGTGCACAGGAGAGTAAAACGGAACTCGGGAGTGATGCCGACAGAGCTGTGCTTCAGGAGGACGGAAGTGGCATCAGCGTCCCCATAATTTGCGTGCGAGGCCAGTTAGCACACAGCCTGAGGACGGCATGAAAACCACCCACCCCCACAGCTGGCACTCAGTTTCCACCTCTCGACCAGAGCGTTAGTGCACACTGGCCCTTCCGCATTTTGTCATCGCTGCTTCGGAGGAATCCTCGCAGAAGCAAGTCGCAGAGCCCACGGCTGCCACCCGGGAGCCCGCGCTGGGAAGGAGGCACTGCAGGGCGGCAGCTGGACGCAGCGCGGCTCGAGGCCACGCATCCGGCCTGTCGGACCCGCGAGAGCGACGCTCCCGGTCCGCCCCGGCGGGTCTCGTCTGTCGCGGAGACCCTGGAGGGCTTCCGGGTGGTGGCTGCGTCGAAAGCCCCGGCCTCGGGCACGGCTGGGACAGCCCGAAGGGACTTCCCCGCTCACCCTGCTGGCGCACCTGGGAAGGGGGAGCCCCCTGCGAGTACGGCCGGCTCGCGTAGCGGCTCCCGGCGTGGCTGGGGCCCGGCCCCCGAGGGCGGCCCGTTCCGGACGTGGGCAGCTGACGCGAGAGGGAGGCTTCTTAGAAAGCCCCAGTTTTTGTGAACTGAGTGCTGCCGTAACCACTCGGCGAAAGACTTCTGTTTAGAGACGGGGGTGGGGGAATGCGCCGAGAGCAGGCGCCCGCTTGGTGCCATCCCGCCCGCCCGGTGTCGTCCCGCGGGCCTCGCCCCCGCTCCCGGCCCCGCCCGCGCCCCTCCACCGCGCGCCTCCTTGCGCGGGGCTCTGACGTCACTGCTGCGCCGCGCGGCAGAAACAGGAAGTGGGACCAAAACAAAGGAGCGGCGCCGGGAGCGGAGCCGTCCTCGCCCGTCCCCGCCGCGCCGACCCCTGCCTCCGCCGCGGACCCCCAGGAGCCGGCCGACCATGTCCAACATGGAGAAACACCTGTTCAACCTGAAGTTCGCTGCCAAAGAGCTCAGCCGGAGCGCTAAGAAATGCGACAAGGAGGAAAAGGCCGAAAAGGCCAAGATCAAAAAGGCCATTCAGAAAGGCAACATGGAAGTGGCGAGGATACACGCGGAAAACGCCATCCGCCAGAAGCACCAGGCGGTGAATTTCCTGAGAATGAGTGCGCGGGTGGACGCCGTGGCCGCCAGAGTGCAGACGGCGGTGACCATGGGCAAGGTGACCAAATCCATGGCCGGTGTGATCAAGTCAATGGACGCGACGTTGAAGACCATGAACCTGGAGAAGATCTCGGCCCTGATGGACAAGTTCGAGCACCAGTTTGAGACGCTGGACGTGCAGACGCAGCAGATGGAAGACACGATGAGCAGCACGACGACGCTGACCACTCCCCAAAGCCAAGTGGATATGCTGCTCCAGGAGATGGCCGACGAGGCGGGCCTCGACCTCAACATGGAGTTACCGCAGGGGCAGACCGGCTCGGTGGGCACGAGCGTGGCCTCGGCCGAGCAGGATGAGCTGTCCCAGAGACTGGCCCGCCTACGGGATCAGGTGTGATGGCGCAACCCGCCCTGCGGCTGCCGGGCCGCAGCTCCCTTCCGGTATTCAGAGAGCCACCCCTGCCCTCTGTATATTGCGGAGATCCGATACACTAGAAATTGAACATACCTGAATGCTGAAACGCTCTCTATTTAAGATGCTTCTATCTTTGGGTTTACAAAGCTCACCAGATACATTAAGAAATGCCAGGCTTTCTCCACTCTTAACTGAATTTTATAGTTCTGTATAACTTGTGATGATGTGTATTTTTATAGCTGCCTTTGACAAAAGTAGTTAATTTGGTGTATATGAATCTCAAAAATTTCGTTAAACTTCTCGTTCCCCTGCACTCAGTTTTCTGCGCGGAGTTAATCAAATCCAAGGGGGGGTTGTTTTGTTTTTTAATTTAGTTTAACTGGCAATACCTGTAATTGACAGGTGATGCACAAAAATTAAAGAGAAGAGAATACTTAGTTTGATTACATGGCGATAAACACCTCATTCGACGTACTTACTGGACAGTGCTATTTCTATGTATTGCTTTGTTTTTGGTCATCTTTTTCGCCATCAAAGTGAGAGTACAATTGACTATTTTGTTCTCCTGGCTTCTTTTGCATAATGCTCTACTGTTTACGTTCTATAAGTTTTTCATGTAACAGTTGTCTTTGTAAAACTGGAAAAAAAATGCCAGCTTCTTTTATGGGAAGAATTAATTGCTCATTTATATTTGCTATTTATCTTTAAAGACTTACCAAGCTCTCTAACATCTCTAGTTATTTTCCTATTTCTACCTTCTGCTTTACTTAGGCTTCTTACAAAGCATGTTAATTAGTATGGCAGTCGTAATAATCACTAACATTGCCAAAGAACTGCTGATTGGTTTGCGAAAACCCTAGGACTGTATGTTTGCAGGTTCTGTTTTATTTTTAACAATCAAAAGTAGAAATAAAATTAGAACTGTATTTTAAGTTCTAATTATTTGCCTTATTTATTTGTCTTAAAGCAACAGCTGTTAAGAGAACCTTGGAAATATAAGTTGAAGTATTTGACTTAGCCTTGCAAAAACTTAAATATACATCCAGCCAGTTCGAAGTCCCAGAAGAGGAAAAGAGGTAGGCTCAGACAGCAGACGTTAACTCTAAGGCTAGAGCCCTCCTGTGCTTCCTTCCATCTTCCTGGGAATAATTGTGTATTTTCTGGCTGAAAAGTGCAGCAGTAGCCTCAAAATACGGAGAACAGTGTCTTGCTTTTGCATTGGCAAGTATATTTATCTAAGTTAAAGACTACAGGGTTGTTGTTTTGTTTTTTTTAACTCCTTTCTCTCACTGCACTGCAAGATTTCTCCAAAATGTTTCAAAATAGTTCAAAACAAAATTGTAGGGATTCTTCTGAGTCCTTTAAAAGATTCTTAACCAAGTGTTCACCATTATAATGTATTTTCTATTGTAAATGAATGTGTTTAAAAACAAAGCTGTTAACAACAGACGAGGAATGAACCTCATATTCTACACGTCTTGTTTGTCTGCCCAGTATCATTTCTCTAGAAATCACTCGTTCCTCTCACCCTCTCGGTTCTAACAGAAACAGCCTTGTGTGGGTTCAGCATGAGTCTAAACCCCTCTTTAGGCTGGAAAAAAGTAATTACAACTTAAAAATAGTTTTTGTGTTGAATCCTTTGGTAAATTGAAGACCCTTTTATAGTGCAGATATTCCCAACAAAATTAATATATTTTGTGAGATTAAACAATGTTTGTATATGCTTGAACTTTCTTGAAATATCTTCATTTCAAACTAGCTGAATGTACATTTTTATGAACCATAAATCTTATTTTCAGAAGCACATTAGGCCCATGAATTATTTCCTCACTTTTGCAGTTGATGAAATCCTGAAATGAAAATCACAGAAATTTATCAAATAAATAATTTTAAACTGCCTGTTGTGGATGACTGTGTGTCCTGTTTAAAAAGCTTAAGAAAGCACACCTCAGAGGTAGATGCGGTTTGGAAAGCATGGTGTTTTTACAAACACCCTCATCCTTGTCATATGAATTTTTTTTTCGTCACCATAGGATTTTCATGCATTTTTCTAGAAACCCTGGCGGTTACTTCGGTGTGGCTACTAGTACTACTTTCATTCATGTCTCTCTTTCCTATTTGTGCCTTCCAAATGCACATTTTCTAAAATGGGTTCTGAATTAATGAAAAAATGATTAAAGTGTACTGAAACACAAAACTAATTTTCTTATCCTCCACTTGTAGTTTATTTCAGCTCAGGAGGACAGATGAGTTCTGTGCACTATTGGAGAACTTAATCATTAAAGCTGTTTTTTGATTGGGATGAGTGCTAATGTAGATACATTTCTGCTGAATAGGGGGTGATGTGACTTAGACACCGTGCACGTAGAAGAAGCAGCAGTGCTTGAGTCAGCCAATGTCGCATGCTAAAGCAGAAGTGAGGGGCTTGAATTTGGAAGATTCCTCCTTTCCCTTACACAGCACCCTCTTGGATGTGTTTCTGTAGCCAGAATCCAACACTCATGACCCTTTGTAGTACAGCTGGCCAAAAAATGCAAACCAGGGCACTTCAAACAAACTGCGGGGCAGACCCCTGTGTTGTTTTTTAATCTACTGACTAGAATTAACAGACACCTCCCTGGTTTACCCAAGTTAGATTTTGTGCAACTAGATGTAAGTTCCGTATAGATCAGGACCAGCAATGTCTGTGCAGGCCGTAATGA
The DNA here is from genome assembly GCA_004026745.1 of Myrmecophaga tridactyla. Lineage (NCBI taxonomy): Eukaryota > Metazoa > Chordata > Mammalia > Pilosa > Myrmecophagidae > Myrmecophaga > Myrmecophaga tridactyla. The sequence goes on along the minus strand of PVIY010004793.1, from coordinate 2,986 downwards.
CACCCCGGGGGCTGGGGTGGTACCCAGCACACGTGAGCTCCTGGCAACTGTCCTTGGAGTGAAAACAAAACTCACTTGGGAGCTGTGATGAGGACACCGCCGGGAGCTCTAACAGCAGCCTCCATGGGTGGGTGGGTGAAGCTCTCCCCAGGGTCTGGGTTTAGACCTGCACAAATACTCTGTCCCTGTTTGTTTCTCTAAAAACATGTGTTATAATAACATAGATAACTCAGCTATCCCAGTTTAACCAGTTTCAAGTGCATAATCAATAATATTACATTAATCATGTGCCACCATCACCATCTGTTACCCAAACTTTTTCATCCCCTCAAACAGAAGCTCCGGCCCCATTAAGCAATGATTCCCTCTTCTCCTCCCCATCCCACCCCACCCCTGGTAACCCATGATCTGCTGCTTCAAAGTATTTCATAGAAACAGGATCCTCCAGCATTCGTCCTTTTGTATCTGGCTTATCTCACTCAACGTGATGTCTTCAAGGCTCATCCATGTTGTCCCATGAATCGGAACGTCGCCTATCTAAATCCAGACCCCGGGCCCTGCTCTCCGGGCCTCCTATCTCCTCTCCATCCTGACAAACAGTCCAAGCTTGTTTATTCAGAAGGACTGAATTCAGTAAAAGATTTAGACTAAAATGTATCAGGCGCCGCTATGTGAGTCTTCCTTCTAGAAAGAAAAGGCATGCTTCTCTCTGTAAACACTATTCAGTGCGATTAAATAAAAAGAAATATACAGTAAAAAAAAAAAAACAAAAAAAACACCTTTCATGTGGGTGTGCGCAGAAGCAAAAAAAAATCCTCAGGCTGGACATGGGGATCTGAGCTTGCCACTCGATGTGCATCCTGTAGCGCAGTTTTTACAAAGGGGGTGAATCGGTGTAAGGCCATGTTAATCCACTTGTGGAACAGCAGGGTCGGGGACTAAGGATTGTGATGTTAGACCAGTCTTTTCCTGAGGGAGGGGCTTCATCTGAGTCTTCCAAGAAAAAAAAGGGGTGGAGGTGGATTATGCTAGGGTTTCAGAGGCCAGAAACTTGAGGAACAAGCGTTTATTTTACATTAAAGAAAAAAAGTGTGAAGAATCGATAGGGCGGATCCCAAGGGCTGGAGGCAGAAGGAAAGCCTGTAGACTTTAACCTGAGGGCAGAAGCCGTAGGCTGAGTCACCAGTGGGAGGAGCATGGAGTCTAGACAAGGGTGTCAAACTGGGGGGCTGGGCACCCAGCCACCCTCCCCTCCGCCCCGAGAGACCACCCCCCGCAGATGCTGAGGGGTAGGGAAGGCTCCCTTCTTGCCCAGCCCCTGGGGGTGCTGATGGTGCTGGGGGAGGCCCGCTGGCCCTCCCACCTTTCACCTTTAACCTTTCACCTTCAGCCATTCCAATTACCTGCTTCTTCCTTTTTCCCTGCACAGGTAGTATTTTTCCCCACCAATATTTTTCTAGCATTTAGATAGCGATCAGTAATTAAATTTCAAACACACTGAGAGTTTTTGCCTTGCCTTGACGGAGTTGCCGCTTGCTATATTTGTGACAAAAGTAAATAATTTTAAATACATTTTAATTAAATTAGCTGCAGGTTTTTCTCAGATCCATGTGTTTCATTAGCTAGTTAATTCGTTAAAGGCATTTAAAGGAACAGTTATCATCGTTTCATGGCTTTCCTTGTCACCTTTTCACGATCAGCTCCATAGCCTTAAGAACTAGGCGACGTTTGACTCTTTCTGGCGGACTAGCAGCCTTTAATGGGATATAAACGACGACTTGTTATTTTGTGCCAAAGAGGGGGGGTCTCAATGATGAGAATAAAACTGCTTTTGCAGGCATGAGTGTCCTCAGCTAGAGCAGGAAATACTAAAGGGAAAAAAAGTCCAAGCAAATTGCTTTTTAACTCCTCTTTTTTATGATTTCCATGATTGGAGTGATTTTCTTACTATTGTGAGTCTGTGTTGTTTTGCAGGTCTGTGAAACAACAGTTAGAGTCCACCAGGGCCTTTGCTTCCCAGGCCCGGGCACAGTTAAGGCAGGGCTTCTCACCCTTTAAATAGACCGTCAGATAAAAAACACGTCAACTTGGTATGGGGAGACTGTATTCTAGTTGCAGTAGAGGAAGGGACACATTGCAGTAAGGAGAACGCTGTGACCATGAGGTCTGCAGGCTTCCCAAGAGACACGGCGTATGGATGTTTCTTTAATAGTGAAGAGTAAAGAAAACCAGGTATGGGGAAGTGGGATGAAAGGGCGAAGTGACGAGACAGTAGATCAGACAGTGGCTTATGGCCATGTGCTGGGTGGGCTAAAGCTTAGGGATCTGGAGGAAGGGGAGAAGCTAAACGAAAATTTGCTTCACACGCATTTTGCTCCAATGGGTCAGTGGGGATAAGGCGTGCTGCTAATGATTTACGCGACAAAGAAAGGGAATTGGGGTGGGGGGGGCATCTGTGCCTGGCCTTGTGCCACATAAACGGTGGGGCATCTCTGAGTCTTATCTGAGTCATTTGGGGAGGGGCTTTCTTGGAAGTAAACTGTTCTCCAAAACCCAAAGTGTGTGGGGAATTCTTCAACTTCATTGTTTTCCAGAGTCACAGGGTTTGGGTCAAGTTCAACAGTGTCATTAGTTATTGATACCCATCAAAAGCAGGGGGATCTCTGCCGGAAGAGCTCAAGTGGCCAATTCCTGAGACACTCGGGCTTCAAAGGGAGAAAGGGGTTCCTGCTAGGCCTGAAGCAGGAGGTCACATGGCCTGTCCTACAAATCTGTCTCCTCAAACTGCGGTTGTGAAGTATCAGAATGAACCCTGTGGCCCCAGGTGGCCCATACTTCTAATGACCTACGTTAGAGGTGGTCTGATTCTTGGGCCCACACGGATGGATCGCACACAAAATGGCAGACTCAGTAGGATGGTGGGCACCATGGTTTAGTGATTTAGTAATACACTTTAGTATAGGTCACTTACAGGTTAACGTTTAAG